>JASDQU010108580.1:19684-41314 GCA_032191745.1 Picea mariana
ATGACGATGGCTCTTTTCCATTTGATGTAGATTCTCCTTAGATTTTATTTCTTTTGCATTCTATACCAAGCATATAATCATTTTCTTTTTTATGGTTACTTATTTCTTTTCTTCTTGTCTTCCCAAGCTTTCTAGTAAGTTGCTCCTCATTTAAGCTGATCATAAAGGCATTTGACCCTTATTAAAGTTTCCACTAGTGTATTGGGATCATAATGTATCTTATCATTGATAAATGATGGCATCTCACTCAAATACCTTTGAATCTTAACTTGCTCATCCTTGATAAAAGAAACATACTTCATCAACTCTAAAAACCTCCTTTCATATTCATCTATGGTCATATTCCCAAGCTTGAGTTCAAAGAAATCTTTCATTTTATTATCATAGTATCTCTTAGTCAAGTATTTCTTTTGGAAATACCTCTTGAATTCCTTCCAAGTGACCTTATTCTCATCAATGTGTTGTACATGTACAAATTGATCCCACCATATTGATGATTTTCCTTTGAGCTCATAGATGGAAATTCTTCCTTCTACTTGTGAAGAGTAATTATACAATTGAAAATACTTCCTCATGCCTAGAAATCATGTTTTTTCATCCTCATCCTTCTTGTGCTCGCCATCAAATGTAGGAGGCCTTATTTTTTTTCATTTCCCCCTATAGCTCATCCACCCCAGACCTTTTCTTATGCTTCTTGACAAGGGATGGATTTGAACTTCTGTGTGCTCTATTAGTTGAATGCCTTGGGAAATGATGGTTATTCTTTCCAACACTTATCATTCTTCTCCTCTCATCGTGAGACTCATGACTCCCTGATCTTCTTGACTCAGTATCCTTACCCATCGTTTTCTCTATTTTTTCCAAGATCTGCATTAACTTGATGTTGAAGCCATCCTGCTACTCCTTGGATTTCATAAGCCTCTCATTATCAATTTATAACTCAAGACATCATTTTGCAAACTTTTTATAGCCTCTACCAAGTTCATGCTTTCTTTCCGGCTATAAGCCCCCTGTGCATCTTCCATGATTTGAACTTTCTGGTGATCCTGTTCGGATATAAATGTTTCGAACTTTGCAAAATGTGTAGCAAAAAAAATTTATTAAGTTAAAATAATTTAACAAGATCCATGAAATTATTTATAATTTTATTCCAATAATGTATCAAAATTCTTTATTTCATGAGTCCGCCCAAAAAGTCTCAACACTTATATTATTTTCATCTATGCAGACTCACAGACTCATGGACTCGTGAACTCAAGGAAGCATAAACATCCCTTTCCTAAGTCCATCCAAAGAGTCCCCATAATTAACCATTTTCATCTTTGCAGACTCACGGAATCACAAAAGCATCCGTTTTCATATTTGCAGACTCACGGACTCACGAACTCCCAAAATCATGGAAGCATAACTCTCCCTTTCATAAGTCCATTCGAAGAGTATCCCTACTTAACCATTTTCATCTTTGTGGAATTGAGAACTCACAGACTCATAATCCTTCTTTTCATAAGTCCATTCAAGAAGTCCCAACACTTAGTCATTTTTCCATATTTGCGGACTTGCGGACTCACAGACTCATAATCCTTCTTTTTATAAGTTTATCTGAGAAGTCCCAACACTTAGTCATTTTTCCATCTTTGCGGACTTGTGAATTCACAGACTCATAATCCTTTTTTTCATAATTTCGTCTGATAAGTCTCAACACTTATTCATTTTTCCATCTTTGCAAACTCGTGGACTCATGAAATCATAATCCTTCTTTTCATAAGTTCGTCCGAGAAGTCCCAACACTTAGTAATTTTTCCATATTTGTAGACTTGTGGACTCACATAATCATAATCCTTATTTTCATAAGTTCATATGAGAAGTCCAAAAAATTATTCATTCTTCCATCTAAGTGGACTCATGGACTCACGAATGCATACTTCTTCCTTTCAAAAGTTTACCCAAAAAGTATCAACACTTAGATTATTTTTAATCTAAGTGGACTCACAAACTCTCGAACATGCAGACTCATGAATGCATACTTCTTCCTTTCATAAGTCCTCCTGAAAATTCTCAACATTTAGATTATTTTTTATCTAAGTAGAGTCTCAGAATCGTGGACTCACGAACTCTGACCTTCCCCACTCTTAAGCTCGATGGGGACCCACTCCTCTAATACCTTGACCAATTATAGGCCTCCACGTGGCTTCCTAGTACATGCGGGCTCGTGACATCAACATTATGTTAGCATGATTTCATCCCTCCTATCGTCAACTTATAAGGGATTCCACACTGATCAACGACTAATATCACATCCCATATGTACTCCGATCAATGGTCGAGATCTTTCAACTTTTGGTCAGACGTTTTGGCTCGGGGTTTCGCTAGTAAAGAATTTTCACCATAATGTGTCTCTGCCAAACTTACCACCTCTACCTCCTTTCCTCTGTGTACCTTCCACCATGGTAGTACACATCAATTTCTTCCCTGGCATATGACATGTGGCCCCACGTCATGTTGATGTCAGGGTACGGAAAAAGACCTAAGTTTTTCCAAAATTTCCAAAATGCTCAATTTCACCCAAAAAATGAAATTTCTTCTTGGGCCATCATTAGAGCTTTGTGAATAAGCTCAATACAACCAATTCAATCCATATACATACAAATTCATACTTTTCTTTCAAATTCGACTCTTTCAGTTCAAATTTTCCATTATTTAGCTGTAGGAAATTGGGGCTTTGGCCCAATTTCACCCAGCTGCTTTTGATTTCACCACAGAAAAAACATAAAAAATTGTTAAACAATTTTCAAATGAACTCTTCCTAAAATTGTTTCAAAGAGTTCACTTGAAAATTCTATAATTTTACTTTCGCACTTTGCTAAATGGCCCATGCAAGCTCAATGTTGAAAGTTGGGCTCTGATACCACTTTGTAACATCCCCAACCACCTGTTGGGCTATGCCACATAAAAATTATGAATTCTGATACCATTAATTTTTCTATTAAGTTATGCATATGATCAGATTTAAGAGGAATACCAATAATAGAAATATACAATAACCATAATCCATACAAGGAATTAATAACAAATATTCTATACAAAAAGATCATAATTACAAACACAGTAATTTAAAGTACACGTAAGAGACACTTATCTTTTATGAATTTAAACACCAACTGCATGGATACCTTCCATGTTCCTCCCATCCATAGTCCACACTTATCATAACCTCAACAGTGGATCACCCCCAAGCTGGGGATAAACTCTACCTAGGCAAAGGAAAACCTACACTAGTCTAAGGTCTATCAAACAACAACAATTCTCAGACTTAATTCCCAAATCTAGCAACCAACATACAGTCTCTCACCCCACACCTATCTATCCCACCCAAGGAAGTGTGCCCATTCTATTCTCAACAATCCTTTGGCTTCCCCACTTCCCTTATGGGGCTTTAACAACAGGCTGGACATGGAGTCTCAGAGCCCTGTAGCTACATGTTGGCACCTTGGGAATTAATTCTAGCAGTTCTCCCACCTAGAGAGAATGCTCATGGGCATGACAACCCTCTTATTCGACATATGGGCCTGACAAAACCAATTCTTTGACATATGGGCCTGACAAACTTGCCTCTTCAACATACATGCCTAACAACCTGCCTCTTCAACATATGGGTCTGGCAACCTGCCTCTTGAAAATATGGCCCTGACAACTCGCCTCTTGAACCTGCAACAATACCAGATACCAATACTGATGGTAGCATGGAGGAGTGAAAAATCTAAGTGATGATGAATCCCCACCCAAAATATGGGAAATTACACTATATCCCCAAATATATATGCATGTGTCCTTTAAGACACATGGAACCCAAGGGACTCCCTTGTACCTACTTTAGAAACTTAGTATATATTTATATCCATAAATTTATCTTTAAGAAATATTAATATAATATTCCATTTAGATTAAGCCCCCTTAGATTATCCCCTTTCTTAGACTCTTATTCCCCTTCCCATTTCTAGTAGATTTTATCCCCCATACTCATTTGTGGATCAGTTTGTAGCATTGATGTACTGTATTAATGATACAATTGTTTAGATATTACATTAATAGGGTCACCGGCCTTTAGCATCTAGGCTCTCTGTCCTAATTTCACATCAGCCTTATGGAATATAATAACATGGTTCACCATCCTATATGATCATTAACATTTATATGTACAATTGGGGTTCGTCCTAGAGGCATTACATAAGTAAAAAATCACAAAAATCTTCATGGGATCCACCAACAATCCTTTCTTGCAAACTACATGGCCTAGTAAGATACCGACCGATGCACAAAAAATGAATTTATTTAAATTGAAAGATATATGATACTACCTACACCTATCCAACATTAAGCACAAAATCTAAATATGATCTTTCAACAAGATAGACATCGTCCAATCATCTAAGTATAATTCTAAGAACTTATGGATGAACTCTTTAAATGATACTATAACCACTCTAAAGAATATTGTTGGTGCATTATTCAATCTAAAAGGCATCACTGTGTACTAGTAAGACCCCCATTATATCTATATTCATATGCAATATTTATATGATGTATCCTAAAAGTCCATTCGTGAATGAATAGGCTTCCTTCCCCCCTACATTCTCCAATACTTCATTTGTAAACAGAGTCGAAAATGAGTAATGTAAACATGCATCATTCAACTTCCTCGGATCTACACATATTTTGATCCCTCATGTCTTCTTATCCTAAACCACAGTTGGAATAATCCACTCCGACTCTATAATAGGTTCAATATTCTAGCTTCTAACATCTTGTCTATCTCTGTTTTGACCTTTTTCTTGTATACCAAATTCAATTTGTATGTCCTCTGCTTCACTGACTTAGCATTTGGATTCAAGGGAATATTCATCTCTCCTAAGTCCCTAGTGATCACTTAATCTATGAAAAACTGGTCAAAAATAGATCCTGATACTTGCGAAGTAAGTCCACTATCTTCTCCATAGTCTCATCATTCCAATAGTATCTTATGTTCACAAATTTGGGATTCTCTTATGTACCAATATTTACTCTATGCATTCTCAATGGTTTTGCATATACAACTGATTCAAGTTGTGTTCATTCTATTGCGCACTCTCTTTCATTTTCTGGTATTTGCACATTTCCGGGATTTTCATCCTCCTCTTGGTCTTCTTCAACAACATTATAACAATGCGAAAATTCTCCAACTATCATAGTAGATGTTTGCACTCTATAGATAGGTACTAGTTTCATTGCATTTTCTGCTGAGAAAATGTTGTTCTTGATGACCTGCAAAGATGATTCAATTAAAGGAGCATCATTTTCAAAAGCAAACGTTACCTTGAAATTCATTGTTAATTATTCCAAATATGTAGTTTCTCTACGCAGTTCCAGTTCCAAGTACCAGTTCTTTGGGATTGTTTCCAAGGTGTGTACAAACAAAGGTGTCCATTCTTTCTTTGGTACTTTATTCCATGTTGCAATACACTGTGTAACATGCTCCATCAGGCATCTCAATCTTGTATACTTGTGTATAATATCTTCATTCTCCATCCTGAACCTGACCTATAATAGTCTTCTAAACTGTTTCCAATATCTAATTTCATCCCTATGCATGGCCCACCATCTTACCAAGGTCACTTTCAACACAACATATAACGCTAATAATATCTATTAATTTGATATTTTCAATTCAAATTATCTTATAAAATAATCTACATCAGTTAGTCTATCATACCTTGGAGGATCACATGCATCATCATAATGCGTGGGTAATTCGAGCACATTTACTTGTGGACACTTCGTGCAATATTTGTTTCCAATTTTGTAGAGATTCGACTGAATATGTTGTGGATGCACAAATACTTCTCTAGATAAGTACACCATCGGTTGTAGGGTTCACATAATCATCCATCTGAACTGCCATGTTGTACATGTTGTTGATCTATTTTCCTCTTACATGTTCTACATATATTATTCCTTCAGTAGGATCTAACGATGCAGTAACCTTCAAGTATTCTACTTCAAATATAATCCATCTCTTTATTAGGTCAATGCTAGTATGGTTTTCAAAGGCCCAATCAAGTTCAAGGAGTGCTAGTTAAGGGGTCCTTCCATATACTATCTCAATCACTTTGAAATCATCCATGTTGCACACTCCATCAATGCTAACACTTACCCCTATGAATATTCCAACTGGAACAATCTTATGTTGGTTCATTAAACTCAACTGAATGGGTGACCAAATCAAATTTGACTAGCCCATCATCTCCCAAGTCTACCTCGGGATGAAATTTACATCAGAGCCTAGATCCAGAATAATATTGCCCATGTCGTAGTTTCCTATCTATTCATTGAGTTGAAACTCCCTATTTGTTCTCTTCTTATGGTACACCTAGTTAATTTCTCTCTATGCAACGTGTATATATTTCTCTTGGGAACAATGATCAATCATTCAGATCATCATATTCAAAGAAGATTCATCTTTTATTAACTCTAAACAAGTTTTCAGAAAACTATTCAAAATGATTACCTTGTCAACTTGCCTTTCTAAATAGTCGTAAATTGGTGGCATATCATAGATCGATGACCTGCCATACAAAAGTGGGGCATTCAAAGTCGATTCTAACCATTCTGCTCCTTTCACTTCTTTCCTTTCTTAAGTATACATCTCTTTCTCTTTTCTAGTGTCAAACAATGGTTGAGGCTCTCCTTCTTTCCTTACCCACTAGTGGGTCCTATTTTCTCGATCCATCACATCAGCTCCAATTTTCTGGTTGCTATGTGCGTAACCATTTCTATCTTAGGTTGTTCATCACTCACCTCTGTTGCGATCATCTATATATTTTCATTCATCTTTTATTTACATTTCACGATCAATTGTGGACAATCCTTTGTTGCATGGTCTAGCTTCCTACAATACGTACATGTTGTATAGGGACTTGGGTTGTCTCGTGCCAAGTGTCCAAGACGATTACAGTTATAACATATAATAGGTCATCTACCTCTGTCGAATCCTCCTCTTCTGCGACCTTTGAACCCTCCTATTCCTGCTTGATTATAACCTATTGGAGTATTATAATACAGTTCTCCTCCTTCGGATTCTTCTTCCTTGAATTTGTATGCATCTATAGTGCACTCTCTCATCAAATAAAATGTGATACAATCCTTCTCTTCATGTCTGACAAACTTGCAAAAGTTACAAAATAGATTTCTCGTAGTATTCTAGTACTTCTACATTAATGGGAAATTATGAGGGTGGTGTCCCACCGTTTTGCAAATATCACACCATAACCCTAGTGGATTCAGAGCTCTTGTATTCAAATACTGCTGAAATTTTGGAAATTCATTCTTATGGTGACCTTCTATTCTACATGTGGTGCACCAGACCTCCTCACACTTTTCTTGTCTTTTCGCAAGATCCTACAACTGAATAGTCAGTGCTTCTAATTACGATTTCACTTGATCCATCCCCATGTCATTTTATCCTAACAGGGACACTTCTAATTTCATCACAATTTCTAAGACTTCTGTCTACAACACGATCTTCAACTACATCAAAGCGCAACGTATATGCGACAATAATCCTGCAATAAACCATTGTTTGTGTTGTTCATCTATAATTTGGAATGTTAATCGATCCTTTAGTATCTTAAATCTTTCATTGTAGTCCCACACTAATTCATTCACTATCTACTTTATCTCCTTGAACTCTATAATGCACTACGCCTGGGATTTAGGTTTTTGGAACTCTTTCAATGTAGCTTGTCTTACCTTTTCCAAGGTTCTATTCTGTCTAATAGGTGGCATAGTATGATATTTCATGTACCATAATAATTCATGATATCGGAATGTTGTTTCCAACTGTGTAATCTTTGCATTGTCATATTGGACGTTTTTCAGAGTCCATATTGTCTCACAGATGAAAAAATGTTGTTATGGATCCTCTGTTCCTGCTCCATGGAAGATAGACATTGTTAAGGTAGGATCTACTCCCCCCATCATTTTATGTGTGGTATTATTTCCTTATAACACTAACTGATTTTGAATCGGCATACTCGCTACTTTGACTACTTGTACTACTATCTTTACTTCCTTCACTAACTATAATTAACAAAGCTTCTGATCTTACCTCAGTTTTTTGTGGGTTCGATGCAAATTCTGATTTGAGTGAGATATTCTTCTAATGGACTAAGTTGATGGATCTTTTCTTCTATGCACAGACTTCCTTTGATTTGGAGTATCACACCAATGTATCTTCCATTTCAATCAATGAATGGCCAGTAATCCATTGAGGTTGCTGAGGAGCGGTTCATCGAGCTTGCCTGTCGTTGAAGGTCAGTCCTGGTCAAGTCATGTATGGGAAGGGCAGGTCAAGTCGGCGAAGGTCAAGTAAGGGAGGAGGAAAGGTCAGGAGCTTCGAACCAGCCCCGGCACGGCACACGGTACTAGGGAAACTCACTCCAACATATAAGTATTTCCAACCCTACTGAACTGAGCATCAAAGTGTAATTACATATATAAAGCCATATGTTCCCCACCCCATTAAATCTCTTTCTTATCTTCTGGCAGTAGTGAAGTGAATCCATAGGGCATTTTCCTTTCCACGCCAGGAGTCAATGTGAAAATGAAGGGTACACTTTTCTTGGGAGATGCGGCAGTTGGTAACGCCCTTTTCAGAAGACTCATAAGTTGCCTTTGGCCGCACCTTGTATCGAAACCACATTTGTGTAACCAAGCTCATTTAACAGGGCTATTCTCCTCTTGGAACCATTCTCATTGTGCTACCCCTCTCTCTTAGCCACAATCCTCTTCTTATTCGGTCTAAACCTCTTACCACTACGCAATACTCCAATCTCTTCTTTCATTACACACTCTTATTCTCTCGGCATCCTCATCCCATATTCTCTTCATCCCTCTTTACGCTCAGACCATCCCTTGGTCAACTCCTAGTTCCCTTATGTGCATTAAGGTGCTTAGCAATCAAATTCCATTTTCAAAACTCCCTTGTCGCACAATAATATCTTAATCCAAGTAGATAGTGACTTTAGGTATCTTCCACTTGATACATTAAATAATTCCCTTTCAACATCATTGTGAAACTGAGTACAATCTATGTAAAATTCAGTAATGTAACCTCCCAACATGGTTTCTAGTCAATAATCTATTGCACGTGATACCCGATTTCTTATAGAATTGACTTTCCTAATTAAATCAGGAGTCTAATTTCTCAAAACAAAAACACAATATATTCCTCTATGTTCAATTAATCTTTGGATACACTCTACTAAAATATTCAAAAAGTCAACAAATAAAATTTCATGCAAACCTGTAAAAACATACAATTGTAGCCATTTATCTATGCTAATCCATGGATTCTTATTTTGATCTACAAAAAAATTGATCTCTTTCATGTCTAACCATTGTCCAATCTCCTGTTTAGTAGGTCTCCATATCCCCCTTAATCGTAGATCCCAGTCCCAGAAACATAACCATTTATTGGAGTGCAGTGGGTAGACCCAGGACAAATCCTAAGATACCGGGCCTTTCGGCATCACCCACAAGTAGGTGAAGTCTCACCCGAGGTATCTATGGGGACTATACAAGCCAGGCTTCCACAATCATGAAGGAAATGGGGGCCATTCTAACATTCACTATTACTTAACATTCATTCAACATGCAACATACTTTGTGCCCAAAAGCATAATAACATATGACAGATTCATCTTACTTAATCATTAATCATTCATATTAACCATCCATGCATTACATGTACACCATAAACAAAACATAAAATAAACACATCACAACATACATCATGACATAGAGATTTAACGTGGTTCACCCCAAACTGGGCTATGTCCACAATGGTTGGCTTCTTATATTACTCATTCATTTAGGTTCAATCCTTACAACTGGTTCACACTGCGCTCAAATAAGATACATCAACTTTACCCAAAATTCCCTAATTGTTTGTGCATACAGTGCACACTTATCTCCTTTTCTCATCTATCACTTCACTCTCATCTCTGACT
The DNA here is from genome assembly GCA_032191745.1 of Picea mariana. Classification (NCBI taxonomy): domain Eukaryota; kingdom Viridiplantae; phylum Streptophyta; class Pinopsida; order Pinales; family Pinaceae; genus Picea; species Picea mariana. The sequence continues at coordinate 29,728 of JASDQU010108580.1, forward strand.
CAATCACTACTCACTCACTTCATCAACTAACTCTTACTTGAACAACTCTCTAACCAATGTTACTTTCTACCCAAAACCCTTACATATTTATACATTGATATTAGGGATTAGCGTGTTACTAAATGGACCAAATGGTCTAAATACTACTAACTAAATTCCACCTTCCACACGTTGGCTCCTGAATATGCGCTAATTGTATTTCACGCACGGTGCTCCTTTGATGACTTGCCGTGTGGTTTTCTCCTGCACGATTCCCAAAACTTACCCAAAATGTCCAGCTCCAACATGCTTACCCAAAATGTCCTACTCCAACAATGAGTCTTGGATTAGAAAATCTCTCTTGGATATCACACAAATAGTTAGTTCCAACAGATTCCACAAGAGAGATAGAATATGTGGCAGCTGTAGAAGCAGGAGATTGTGTGGATTAGAAAAATACTTGAATATTTGCAGGAGAAACAAGTAAATTCTACTTCTTCTCTAGCTTACATTACTTATGCAATCAAGTTGGCCAGGAATCCCAGATTCCATGATTGAACTAAGCACATCAACACCAAGTATCACCTATTTCAATATCATATAGAAGCCAAGACTATTCACTAAAGAAATTGTTCCACAAATGAGCAAATTGCAGACATCTTCCCCAAAGCGCTTGGAAGAGAAAAAAATGAAAAGTTCACAATGATGCTTGGACTCACACATACTCCTTAGGGTTAGGGGGGGATTTTGGACACATAATCCTTGGGATTGTGTTATTGTAAGATTAGTGTAAATATGAAGAGTTGTAGGTGATAGGAAGCGTCATACATTATGAAATACTAATAATTATTTTCTTTGTATTTATTCTCCTATCATGTTAATGCAAATCATATTTAATATGGAGTTGACAAGTGGTATTTAAAAAAATATTAATAACAAGAATATTATTTCAATGTGGGTCATAAATAAAATATTTCAATATTCATCCTATATATATATATATATATATAGTAATTGAAGATAAGAAAAACAAAAGTAAACCATTAATAAGTGCTTTCTACATGCCGTATGACGTAGTTGTAAAATTCTTTCAGTGCTTTGCACGAAGTTGCATTTAGAAAGACATTAAAAGAAATCAATGTTGGCCATAAATAAATTATTTCAACTACCTTAAGTAAAATATTTCAATATTATATAAATCAATTGAAAGTAAAAAAAAAAATTAATGGTTAAAACATTCCAATTGTGTATTAGTTATATGGAGGTGTGTAATTCCTTTTGTGTTCAATATAGAGTTGACATGGGGTGTGTGTATATAAATATATATAATTTGTGATTTTAAGGTCACTACCAAGACAAAATTTGGTGTATGAGAACCCCTTGTTTGTGGGACAAGGGACCCTCTCCGCTCAATCATTAAGTCTAAGGAGGTGTACATACCCCATACCCTACCCCCTTTGGATTTGAACCATTGAGAGAAAATTTAATCTATTTGACCTTAAAAAAGGTAAGAAACAAAGGTAAGGAACTAGGGTAGATCCATCCCAACTCCTAGAGGGATCAAATCCCTCAAGGTGCAAACTTCTTTTTAGAACACAACTTGAGGAAAGCACCTCCAAGCATTTGATTCCTCTCAACACATGATAGATCTGAACTTCATATATATATATATATATATATATATATCCCCCAAAAAATCTTTTATATTTATTATGAGATTATATATGTTTATAATGTGACTAAAAAAATTAAATAAGAAATAAATAACTATGTAATCACATATGTAAGTGACAATATATCAAATATATATAAAAAATCAAATTTATTAAAGCATAATGAAAGAATTAATACATCACATAAAATTAAATGATTAAAAAATTTACATATATATTTAAGAAGATTTAATAAATTTAAAAATTTAAAATTAATATAAACTAATATATTTTTAGACAAACAGAAATATTCTACAACTTTTTATTAACATATTCTACTACATCTTACTTTATAATTTATATGAAAATAATAATAAAAAAAATAATACCAATTAATAACATATTTAAAAAATTCAAATCTCTAATTTATGGAGATCTCTACACACAAAACAAAATTCTAAATCTTTTTTAAAAAAATCTTCAATTCCTTCTCTACATTTTATAAGTTCGAAATGAAAATAAATCTGAAGCAATTCTTAAAAAAACAAACAAACCATTGACCATAGTGTCCCTTAAAAACCATCTCTTAAAAACCAAACAAATGGCAAGAGTCAAGGAAATTATTGTAATTCAAAAATAGCGATGATGCAATACAGATAGAAATTGGAATCAATTTTAATCACTACCAAAGCGAAAGTCCATGAAGACAACTATATTCCCCTCACGACACCATTTATTCATCGACACCATTCAATGCAAACAAAGATCTAAAACAGTGCCAAAAAGAAAACTACTCCTACTCCATTTACTCATTAACGCAGGAGATTGAAGAATAATAATATCCCACAAGAAAACATAACAAATCTATTTCCATCCCACGGAAACTGTGTTATTCTATTAGAGTCCAAACAACTGGAAACAAACTAAAATATTTTGTTATTCTATGAGATTCTCTTTGTTTCGGGTGCAGAGAGATGACACTGCTCTCATACATACACTCTTTATCATCTTAAACTGAATGAAGGAAGAGGATATACAACGACATTGCTCTCATACATACACTTTTTATCATCTTACAAGGTAGGATGATCTGGATTATTTTCGACACGAAATGAGAGCGGAGATATAATAAAGAAATGCACAAAAATATCGTAGATATTCAATAATATAACATAAATGTATCAGATATGCAACCATAAACACAGATATACAGTAATACACGATTTCTATTAATGAAATAAATGTACAGAGACTGTCAAAATACAGAGTGAAAGACTCACTAGAATGGTGGCATCTTATCTCTGAAAAGAGATGTGACGACTACTCGCATTTGCAAGAAGAGGATTACAATGAAGCTCTGAAGGAATTTTTACAATAAAATAGAATTCCAAAAACCCTAGACATCCAAAAACCTAACCCTATGAGATGAAGTGCCAAAAATCATGTGGGCACCGTTTGTGTAAGTTAGTACATCAACTTCCCAGGGTCGTAACTTTTGCATACGATTGTCATCTTAGGCGTATGATAGCCCGTTGGAAAGGTATTGTTGAGGAGATTAATTTTGGGAGCTAAATCATACTTTTAGATATCATTGAGAAGCTCGATCCAAAAAAACATTCATTTGGGCCTTCAAAATGGCCCTGGAAGTTAAAACTGCTAAAAATAGTAAATTGTCAAAATTGTCAGAAAACTGTTTTGAGCCAATTGGAAAAGGTGGGTGGACATCGATATCCACCTGGATCATATGATGTTATACTATCATCATCATTCATTTTCATGTCACAGAGTTCATTTTTTAGACTCATTACTTGTCCAATGTTTCTCATTGAGAAGAGGTTAGTTAGGACATCGTACATCTTCTTGAATCAGTCAAGATGAGAGATGTAGAGTATTAGTTGGTATTTTATATATTCCACTATGATACTCATAGAATTGATGTCATTGTCCTTGAACGTCTCCATAACTGCAATGTTCTCAGGTTCCTTCTCTTTTCCTTCTTCAAACTGTGGTTCCACGATCTTTCCTTTCACGACATCCAATACCTTATTCTTGGAAAGGATGAGGTCAATTATTGTCTTCCATAATCTGAAGTTAGAATTCCCTTCTAATTTTTTTTCTGACTTCATAGATTAAGTCATGGCTTCTTTGACTTGGTCAACCTTTGACTTTGATCAAAAAATCCAACTTGATGTCTTAGCTTGGCGAGTGTACCAGGAGGTGCTCTAGGTTAAGGAACACTAGGATATCCAAAAATTAGGTCAATCTCTTCACTTAAGGTGCCTTAACAAGAGGGTCAGGGTTTCGTTGCTGCAACAAAAAATTTGAATGCAACTTCAATTGAAACTGAACAAATCCTCCCAATCTATCTTCCAGCGGTTAGACTGCATGAAGATAGTGTGGGCCCATAACATGTTATAAAAATAGGTGTTATCGTTTCACCATAGACAATATAGAAATATTGTCACCCAACCATAGACCGGAGCCACCCCCCGAGCTCCTTAACCTTGACATATTATAATTCTGGAAGCAAACTCTAGTCCTAATAGCCACTCAAGGTAGCGTATCACTCTCGAGAGATAGCGTACCAAGAAGAAATTCAAAACCATAACCAAGAGAAAGTCCAAGCCTAAAACCAAAAATAGAAGTTACATTAGTTGCAGCGCCAGCTACTCTCCATACTTGCGCACTTACTAAATTTCTGCAGTTGCGAGTTGTGTGTATCTAAATGAGCTCTGGAATCTTGTTTTTATACTGCTCTTTCTTAGCTTTCTAGGATGAATTCTCTTTATGGAGGCTAAAAACTAAATATTAATTATTTTCTTTAGCCAACTTGTCTTCTAGGGTTATGTTTAATGCTTTAGGGTTTATTCTTGCTTCCCGAAATATTCTAGTCTTTTCAGGGTTACACGTGGAGGTTTAATACCTCCTGCAACTACCATAATATCAACAAGTTTCCTGCAGGAAAAAGAGTATTGTAGAATAAATGGGTTTACAAGTTGAAGGAAGAAGATGGAGGCAAAAAGCGATACAAGGCTACACTTGTTGTAAAGGGGTTTGCACAAAAGAAAGGTATAGATTTTGATGAAATATTTTCTCCTGTTGTTAAGATGACTTCAATTATGACTATTTTATTTCTTGTGGCAGTATAATATTCTTAAACAGTTATACGTAAAAAAAAAAATTTCCATGGGGATTTGGAGGAAGAGATTTATATGCAGCAACCACAGGGGTATGAGGTCAAAGGGAAAGGAAATTTGGTATGCTGGTTGAATAAGAGATTGCATGGCCTAAAGAAAGATCCAAGGAAGTGGTATTTTAAGTTTGACAGGTTTATGACAGAACAAGGTATCGTAGATGTCATTCTAATCACTATGTTTATTTTAAAAGGCTAGAAAATAGAAGCTATATTATCTTGCTGTTGTATGTATATGACATGCTTGTTGTAGGGTCTAATATGCAGGATATAAATGTGCTCAAGAATAAATTAGCTAATTCATTGGTGATGAAGGATTTGGGTGCTGCAAAGAAAATCATTGGTATGAGAATAACAAGAGACATGAAAAATCGCAAATTGACATTGTCTCAGGGTGAGTACATAGAGAAGGTATTGGAGAGGTTTAGAATTCATACAACAAAACCAGTTAGTACACCTTTGGCCAGCCATTTCAAATTAACCAAAGAAATGTGTCCCAAGACACAGGAGGAGATAAAATACATGTCCAGGGTCCCTTATTCATCAACAGTTGGAAGCATGATGTATGTGATTCTTTTCACAAGACCATATATTTAACACGCAATGGGAGTTGTGAGTAGGTATATGAACAATCTAGGTAAAGAACATTTGGAGGCAGTAAAGTTGATTCTTGGGTATTTGAAAGGTACTACTACTCATGCATTGTGTTTTGGAGGTTCATACATTTTTCTATAGAGATATGTTGATTCAGATATGGCAGGTGATAAATATAGCAGGAGGAGCACCATCGGGTATGATTTTATTATAGGTGGAACAACAATAAGTTGGATTTCGAAACTGCAAAAGGTTGTTTCACTTTCAACAACAGAAAAAGAGTATGTTGTTGCTACAAAGGCTAGTAAAGAAATGATTTGGTTACAGAGATTTATGGAGGAATTAGGAAAGAATTAGGAGACTAGCAAGTTGTACTGTGACAGCGAGAGTGCCATTTATATTTCACAAAACTCAACATTCCATTTGAAGACTAAGCATATACAACTCAAGTACCATTTCATAATATCTGTCTTCAAATATGGACATTTGAAGTTGGAAAAGATATGCAGTAGCCAGAATCCTACAGACATGTTAACAAATGGAGTAACCAGGGGGAAACTGAGTTCCTTCTCAGTTTCAGTTGGTATTTAAGCATGAAGGTGAAGATGAAAATTTTCTAGGTCCAAGGTGGATTATAGATGAGCAGGTAAAACAACAATGGAGTTGTTGTGATTAGTCTCAAAGTAGGAGATTGTTGGTTGTGGAGCCTAATTATCTTCTTGATTCATAGGTCTTTGTTTTCAGCCGAGTTTATACCCCATGAAGATTGTACACCCCTCTACATGGGGGGGTTAAAGGGGGGAATTTACTCCCCTACGGGGTCTGGGAGGCTCATCCCCCTGGTAGGGGGGTCTGGGGGAAAGCGGGCCCCCGACGAAGGTTCAAGGGTGATGCCCCCGAAGGAAAATTTTCCTTATAAATGTATCTTGTAATTTCATAGTAAATCTGGACCGTTCATTATAAGGTCACATATTTGACGATAGAAGTTATGTTAGAGTTTTTTTCCCCAGAAGGAAACCCTCTTTTATGAGGGAATTGTATTGTGGTTGTGTGTCATTACGAATATTGTATTATGAAAAGAGGAGACTGTTAGATAAATAAGAGGAATTTACAACATCTGTGTTGTAGGTTGTACCCCTTCATTTTCTAGATAATAAAAAGGAAGGACCTAACAATTTCTCTAGTGGACGTATCCCACACTGGGTGAACCACATATATATGTGTCTCTATTGTATTGTGTATCTTATGTGTTTTATTTCCACATTTTTATTTTATTTTATTGCTTTGCGATCATGTTTTTCTAACAACCTCTAAGTCAAGAAAATCTCACAAGAAGGCCAGAGCATACAAAGGATGCTGAGGGGATGGTTTGTTTTCCAAATTTGAAATTGTAGAAATGAAATTGCAAAAATGAAATCTAAACTAGAAATTTAAATATAACTAATGTTTTGTGGTGCTTGCGTTTATTTTATATTGGTTTTAAGTTTGTAGAAATAAAATAAACATGAGACAACAAGCACACCACAAAAAGATACAATTCCCCTAGTCCCTGGGGGGATTGCAGGCCTAGTGGGTTATCCCACTTTTATTATTGCTTACAATGATCTTTTTGGAACAAGGTTTTTGATCCGTTATATTTCAATTCCGCAAACCTACAAGAAATGATACATAAATTTGGGTTGGAAGAAATTTAGGTGCCTCATGTGGTCCCAGAAGGTTCGATTCCTTGAAAACGAGAATCTTTTCCCCTTGTTTGTTCGATAACCTTGAGAAAACAACAAGTGATAATGGAGTAAAATTCCCCAAATTACTTTGGGACAACCTATAAAAAAATATGTTAGAAGTTGGGGAAAAATTACCCAAGAAAGCCTATGATAAGTTAGTGATTTAAAGACCAAGAAAAAATATTTAAACAAACATTCTTAGTGGTTTTGTTTGAGTTTTTAGGACAACAAATAAAGTGATACTAATTTTGCCAAATTTGTAAAGAAATCTCTTAAAAATAAACTACCTTTTAGCCTTTAAAAAATTGGAAAGAGAAGTTTGTTAAAAGTGAACCTCAAATGATAAATCTAGCTCTAAATGATAGTAGATTTAGGATGCAATCTAGATCTATCAATGCATGCATGCACAAGTAAAGATTTATGTTTGATTTGTAATTATAAGCTAAATATACTTGGATGCAATTGGAAAGAACCAAGAAATATTTGAAATTTTGAGGAGAGAAAGAGAAGAAACTTGATAAGTGGAATCCTTGGGCTATGGAGTTCTTTTGGTGACAATTTGAGGGACAATGTTCTCAAAATCTTTGAAGCTTGTGGAGGGTACAAGCAATTCCAACCACTTCTTCAAAGATGAAGACTTGTAAATCTTAGAAACACTTGCACAAAATCATTAAATATTAGTGCTCCCTACACATGAAGTATATATAACATGTAATTAAATAAAATTTGCAGGAAAATCTTTGGTTGCATATGAAAAAAGACAAAAGAACTAAAAAACAAACTAGTTTAGAAGATGTTTTCTACTAGGTGACAACACCCCTTCAAAGGCCAACAATAACAAATCAAATGAAAATAAAATAAGTAAACGTTACCTCATATACGAAATTCCAACATCAAACATCCACACAAAATGCTAGCCACCATATGACCTCCAAAGTCTTCTTTATTCTAAAATGTTATCCAAATTACAAGTACAATGTTAAGATATACTCCAACTCCCATTATCTAAATGAGGGAGAGTAGCTTGATTTTATAGCAAAAAGGGTGAAGATCCCAATGAGGAAGGGTGCACCACATGGAGAGAGAGTGTGACAAGTGTGAGAGGGAGAGGCGACAAGAGAGGCGAAAGCCTACTTGGGATGTGCAAGGACCTAATGCTCCCTTTAGTTAACAACAGTACACTAGTCTCATTAAACACATTCAACACACTGAAATAAAACTTTACACTTCGAGAAATAATGCATCCAACACATCTTTTTTCTCTCATTAACCCCCCCGACAAACTCAAGATGAAAAAAATTGCAAGTCACTGAAAAGGATTGTGATATCAGTGACGTCACCAGAGAGTATCATATATTATGTTATGATCCTTAAGGAAATGGCGAAAGTAAAAAAGATACAAAGTGGCTTATCGAAGAAGCATACAAAGTCTTTAATAAAGGTGCATTATCATTTTTTTTATGTCTTTTTATTTTATTTCAAAGATGTATTAATTTATAATAATTTTATATTTTACATGTTTTAAAATATTTTTAATAAATTTATTTATATGATATGATTATTCATTTTATTTATTTATATCACTTTAAATTCATTTTAATTCTAGATTTACTAGTGAAAGATATCAAATTTCTTAAGATGTATTTTTTATTATTTAATTGATCCCTCTAAATACTTGATAGCTCAACTTTTAAGATGCATCTACATTGGTTTAATTTTTTTAGACATACATATGTACCTGTTTATTTTTTATTTTTGTTGATAGGCAATGACAACATCTCCTCCATAAGTTACTTTAAGTGTATTTTAGGTGACAATATTTCCTCCATATTGAATTGTAGAGCACCTCCCTAATTTACATACAATCAAAAGTTAAAAAATATCAAATCTTTTATAATGTAGATCTTTTTTCAAATTTTTCATTCTAAAAAATTGTTCACCTCTATTAAAACTTCATAAATTTAAAATTAAAATAAATTTACATCAACAAAATAAAATATCATTTAACAATACAATATAATAATTTTATAAAATTAAAATCAAAACCAATCTATATTCATCACTTAATAACTCAATTTTACACATAATTTTTTTTTTTATTATTATTATTTTGAATAGCTTCCCAACTCAAGTGTAAGCGCATCTACATACCTTTCACAACCATATTATTATGTTTTTGATGAGCACCAACCGTGGAATTCTACTCCTTTAATCATGAGCATAATAGATATTTGACTATTTATTGAAATATGGACAAAGGTGCTTTACACGACACAACTAGAGAGTGATTAATAAAAGCACATGAAAGCCATACAATAAAACATTATATAGATATACATTTAAAACAGAGGAAATATTTATTTATTCACATAAACACGTGTACTCGTTTAACATATACATAATATAGTTAAAACATTCAAAACAGAGGAAGTATTTATTTATTCACATAAACACGTGCACTCCTTTGTTATGTAGGTGACCGTTAATATATTATCTATTATATAAAAAATTTTTTTTTATTAAAGTATAACTTTTCTATCAAATTTATTAAAATATAATTTTTTTAAATACGAAGGAATTATCACATCACATTATTAAATGATAAATAAATTTTATATCTTAATAAATAAAACAATTAAAATAAATATATACTAATATATTTTGAAGATAATTCTATAACTTTCTATTAACACATAGAAATGTGATACATTTACTCTTACATATATGTAATATATATATATATATATGAACAAAAATATTACTTTAAAAAAATTAGTCGCAATTAATAAAATATTTAAAAAATTATAATAGTCGCAATTAATAAAATATTTAAAAAATTATAATGAGTGTAAATCTCTGGTTTACGGACATATTTACATATACAATTTTTTCTAAGTTTTTTGTTTTTAAAAACTTAGACTCCTCTAAATTTTATATTGAATTTTTTTATTTGTAAGGGATATTTGTCTGAAATTTTGTTAGAAATTGTCGTATTTGTAAATTTGAGTGGTTAATTCTATGTAATCCCTACCTTAAGTTTTTCAACAAACTAAATCCATTTCTACATTCATAACTACAATTTAAAAAACCAAAAATAATTTCAAATTTATGTAATAAGAGTTTGAAGAAAATGACAAAAAAATATAACAGTTAAACAAAACCTTTTATAAATTCAAAATGAAAATAAATCTTAACTTATTCTTAAAAACAAAACAATAAGGTAATTCACAAATGACCATGAAGCAATATAGATAGAAATTGTAATCAATTTTAATCACTGCCAAAGCGAAAGTCTAGAATCACAACTAAGCTTGTCTAAATCATGCCAAAATGAAAACGGTGTTGGTTAGTCCTAAATCTATGAGTCCAACAATTTCTCGCTGGATTTTGGGTAAATATCCCTAAAAAAAATCTCCATTTCTTAGAATCTTTAGCCTAAAACAAATGAAAACTAGTCCTACTTCATTTACTCATTAACACTGGAGATTCAGAAATAAGAATATCCCACAGTTAAATTTAACAAATCTATTTTCCAACCACAAAAGTTTTGTTATTCTATAAAAGTCCAACAGCAAGCAATATACAACCTGCTAAGCAGCCAAGCTGTATATACACCATGGAATATATCTCAGCATATATACAATCTGCCACATGTTAAACAGCCAAACTGTATATACACCATAGAATATATCTCAACATATATACAATCTGCCCAACATTCTATACTGCATAGCAAGCAGTATATAATTTGCTCCAAACAACTGAAAACAGATTAATAGAATTTGTTATTCTATGAGAATCTCTCTGTTTCGTGCGCAGAGAGATGACACTGCTCTTATACATACACTCTTTATCATCTTAAACAGAAATGAATGAAGAGGATATATAACGACAGTGTAATCTCTCCTGCGCGTGAAACACAGCAGGCCCTCCTCCTTTCCTGCACTATCACATATTCTTTGTATATCTCTCTCTATATATACACATATTCTTTGTATATCTCTCTATATATACAGATCCGTCCCATATTTACAAAGGAAAAGAGATTAGTGCGTCATAATTCACAGCCAAGGGTAGTTACTAGAATAGATCTATATATACACATATTCTTTGTATATCTCTCTATATATACAGATCCGTCCCATATTTACAAAGGAAAAGAGATTAGTGCGTCATAATTCACAGCCAAGGGTAGTTACTAGAATAGATCAAAACCATTTTCGTTTTAATTTTAGCCTTCGTTTTCTAGTCAATCTCACTGTAGAGAGAGCTGAGTTGATTTGAATTCAATTATAATTGGATGGGAGGCTTCCGAGTACGTGGTCTCGTATGACCTGACCATTGCCAAAGCAATAAGGGAGACCACGACCTCTGATCGGTCTTAAGCTTCTAGACGGCTAATCTCATCCTACTTAAATTTATTAAAAATGAGTAAACTTCATACT
>JASDQU010108580.1:41414-63671 GCA_032191745.1 Picea mariana
TGAAAGGATCATCGTGATCTCCATGCGCCATCTGATCTGACCTTGATCCTGGTTTTCGCCTGGAGTAAATGAAGACGAGAAGGGGTGGTTGAAACCTCTCCTCAGGCATTAAGTGCAAAGTATGGATAATCTGGCAGGCGGTCTGCTCAGGCATTAGGTGCAAAGTATGGATTTCTAGAAATGTTGGCGATGGAAGTCACTCTTGGATTGCTTGCAGGAGCAGAGCCCGACGCCCATCAGTTTTTTATGTCACGATAGTTTTTAATGGGTGATCAAATGGGTAGAGACTCGGGAAGATATCACTCAAACTCAGGGACTGGGTTTGGCATGTGAGGAACAAAGGAGGTCTTGATCTAACTTCAGTCAGTGGGTTGATTTGAAAATGAGCAGGTTGAAGACTTGGTGAGAAGAGTGGACAAACTACCTCAGGCAATAGGCCTTTGTAGAAGAAAAACTTTGAATGCGAGATCCTCTGGTTCAGAGTTTCGAGAAACTGAAAGGGGGAACTTGACTAGATTCTCCAATTCCAAGTCGTTCAGTGCTAAGAAAATCACAGGGACCGATTAGAAACAATCCAACTGTTACAGTGATCAAACTTTACATCATCCTATAACAGTTACAACTCGACTGGATTCTCCAATTCCGAGCCGTTCTAATACAGTGTAAACAAAGACGCGAAAGAAAAACTAACATTCATAAGACAAGAAGTCTCAAGAGTCCAGACATAACCAGAAAAACAATGCTTCATTAAGGTTTACCACCGGGAGCCTTGCTCAACCATCGACGCTTTACAAAATACAAAGACTGAGTCTATATACTCAGAAAATTTGCCTAACAACGACATGCTCAGTCATCCATGGCTTGGTGTCCTTTCAGCCGAATTCGGACGGGTATTCTTTGTCAGACGCCACCTTAACTGTGCATGGCTCCTATAGGAGGAGTAGCTGAGCCATTAAGTGCCAAGCTAGCATGTGCAGACTTCCTTCGGCTGGTCGAAGACTCGACATGGCTTCTTTAGAAAAATGGGTACACAGGACCCTCTCGAGCAGATCGCATGCCAGATTATCCATACTTTGCACTTAATGCCTGAGGAGAGGTTTCAACCACCCCTTCTCGTCTTCATTTACTCCAGGTGAAAACCAAGATCAAGGTCGGATCAGATGGCGCATGGAGATCACGATGATCCTTTCAACAACTAGACTCGATGCCTTTGGCCCCTTTTTCACGGCTCCTTTCTTTCCCAAGTGACCATGGGCTGCGACCCTGTGTATATTCCCAAAACGCTTTCGACGTTTGCAAATGGAAGGAGTTAATCCTTGCTTATTCATATCTGTGATGAGCGAAACGCCGAGATGGCCTAATTGGGTGCCACACGTCCATCTCAGATCTGACGACCCTGAACTTACTTTGTGATGTTGCGGGCCCAGGTCCTAGACGCTCCCGGCACCTCGCGCATCGAGAATATGACATGCTATTCTTTTGTATTTCGAAGTCGTGATGGGCAAAAAGGCGAGGAGCCTNATGAGGGACTTTCACCCTTCGAACTCCCGACTGTCGATATGCTGACTAGATCTCGCACTATGTGTTGCGGGATCGGACTACCCAAATTCAGTCTCAGCATAAAGCCGCTTTCTTTGACGTTATACATCGGTCAACTTGCTAGCCCCAATATTCTGATGACCGTTGATCTGCTCTTATGGATGGATCTGGGCTGCTGACATCGTAATTCCACCCGCCCGCTTGATTGGAAGCCTCAAAACAAGATTTTTTCCATGCTGCGCTCAGGCGCTTCTCGTGCGACTTGCAGACCCGAATACTTTTGTGCCTAGAACAAGAAATGTCGCTAACATTAGGCTCCATGGGGGATAGAGTCTTCCCTACGATGCTCTAAGAACTCATTCCGCAGCTTCAGTGCCTTGCTATTGGGCTATGGAGTCAGGCTCAAAACATCCCGCTGATGAAAATACAAGCCGAGAAATAAAAGCAACAAAATAAAAATACATGATCAAAGGAGATTATTTATATACAATCCTAAACTAATAAAACACTTTACATGGGGTTAGGTGAAAGCAGACTTCCACCATAGCCAATCAAGCAACTTCCTGAAGGGAAGCTCTTTCTTTTTGTCGATGATCACCAACAGATGGTGTAACTGTGACAACAAAACGGCTACACTCTTCAACTTCTTCTCACAGGGTGAAGTTGATATGGAATTGGGCGGCTCTAAGGCATAAAGGACATGCCACTCCATTTATTCACCGACAGGGTCATAGAATGAGTGGCGAATTTTGGAAAATTGGTGATAGGCAGCCTCCTCTGCTACAGAGTTGCTCACATGTGGTTGAATATCTTTGATAAGCACAGGTGAGTGGATAACTAACGTAGGCTCACTGATCTCAGGCGGTAGCTGCTCGTTGACTGGCTCTGGAATGAAATATGTGCTCAGCTATTCCTCTGTTTCCTTTTCCTCTTCTTGGCTCTCCCCCGGGTTAGATTCGTATTCATCATAAATAGGGACCATGGGGTGGTTCTGCTTGCTGACTGGCTCTTCAGTATCTTTATAGTGATCAAATGTAGGATAAGCTTGTTGCTCAACATCACTATAATATACGTCAAAAAGGAGTTGTCCTTCATTGATATGACCCTCCTCCAGAACAGTGATCCCATCAAAAATTTCCATTTCAGGGACAGTGGGACTTGCTGCTTCTGGCTGCTCATACATAATCCTTTTCTCTTTAATCCCAGGTAAAAATATATCATGAGAAACCCCCTAGGGGAAAAGAGAAAAATCCTCTTCCACAACTAACCCCTCTTTTAAAAAGAGAGGTTCTTCGTCATCATGAGCAGAGCTGCTAGGAACATCTGCTTCAACCTGATATCCAGGTGAGTCATCTACCATGGACCACATTTTCTCTATAAACTCACAATTTCCACAAGAGGCATGTTGATCGTTATGAACATCTAAAAGAATAGAGGCATATGATATGATGTCAGATGCTTCTGTTCTAGGGCTAACACAATTAATATCATTCAACACCTTCATATTTTCCTGGCAAATGCCTTCCTCCACAGTAAAAGCTTCATCATGGACCTGGTCTTCAGGGCCAGCAGAGGCTTCATGAAGCGAAGAAAACTCCTCACAACAGTTTTCAAACAAACAATCAGCTAAATAATAGTCTTTACAAAATGAATTGAAAGCTGTATGAAAACCTGTTAAAGAGCGGATGCTTGCAGTGGGAAGAGACCGACACCATTCAAGAGCAACTCCCTTCAATGAATACCTGAAGAGCTTAATCCAGAAATCCTCATGCATGATATTGTGTCAATGAATAGCCTCATGGAAGTCCAGTAAATGATCAACTGGTTCCTCCCAACATGTTGCATGAGATTCAGGGAGGAAATCTTCCTATGGGTCTCTATCACGAAGTGCATTAGGAAAACCAACTCTCTGGGAAAAGTCACAGAAAGCAAACCTTTGAGCCATAATTTTCTCCATATCGAAACAGTGGAGTCGCCAATCGATCCTCGAATCATGGAGTCGCCAGGTGAAAGATGCGTAGCTTCAAATATGCCTGGTCCTTGTTCACCATCAAAGGCTAGATCTTAACGTTGTCATTACCCCAGGAAGCTTCTCAGGCTGAGAAAGTAGCTGCTGAAACCTTCTCGAGAAATCTCCTTAGGGTCATCTTTCAGGTGTGCTAACAGTAGTCACAGCTGAAACAGTGATGTGGAAACAATGGAGTCGCCACAGTGGAGTCGTAAGGTGCACAGTAGCAATATTTAAGGGCTCTAATGTCTGATGCACCTTCAGAATCAGAGGCTCAATGTCGTTCTACCCAGGGAAAATCTTCAACTTCATCCTCGGCAACGGTGCCAAAAATGTTGGCAACGGAAGTCACTCCTGGATTGTAGCACGAGCAGAGCCCAACACCCATCAGTTTTTATGTCACGATAGTTTTAATGGGTGATCAAATGGGTAGAGACTCGGGAAGATATCTCTCAAACTCAGGGACTGGGTCTGGCATGCGAGGAACAAAGGAGGTCTTTATCTAACTTCAGTGAGTGGGTTGATTTGAAAATGAGTAGGTTGAAGACTTGGTGAGGGGAGTGGACAAACTACCTTAGGCAACAGGCCTTTCAGTGATTTGTAGAAGAAAAACTCTGAATGCGAGATCCTCTAGTTCAGAGCTTCGAGGAACTGAGAGGGGGGACTTGACTGGATTCTCCAATTCCAAGTCGTTCAGTGCTAAGAAAATCACAGGGACCGATTAGAAACAATGCAACTGTTACAGTGATCAAACTCTACATCATTCTATAATAGTTACAACTCGACTGGATTCTCCAATTCCGAGTCGTTCTAATACAGTGTAAACAAAGATGCAAAAGAAAAACTGACATTCATAAGACAAGAAGTCTCAAGAGTCCATACATAACCAGAAAAACAGTGCTTCATTAAAGTTTACCACCGGGAGCCTTGCGCAACCATCGATGCTTACAAAAATGGCAAAAACGCCTACATATACTAAAAAACAACTACAACAGCAAAAAAAAGATGTTGCATTAAAAAACATTGTGTCTGCATGTCTTCTGACAGTCTGCACATGCAGACTCACGATGATCGTGCGCCTATGACAGATGCTACCTTAACTTCGCATGGCCTTTGCAAGGGAGGTAGCCGAAACATTAAAGGCCAAAATGGCATGTGCAGACTTCTCTGTCTAATCGAGGACTTCGGCATGGCTTCTTTGGATAATCAGTACACATAACTCCTTCGAACAGAATGCTTGCCAGACCCTCCATATCTCATATTCAATGAATGAAAGGAGGTTTCAACCATCCGTTTTTGACTTCATTTGCTCCAAGCAGGAACCGAGAGAGAAATCGTATCCGCTGGCATCTGGAAATCGCGATGATCCTTTCAGCGACTGGACTTCAACGCTTTTGGCCCCTTTTGCTTAGCTCTTTTGTTTCCCAAATGGCCATGGACCGTGACCCTGCTTTTATTTCCATAGGGGCTTTTGGCATTCACGAATAGGAAGGAGTTGATCCTTGCTTATCATAGTAGTGATGGGAAAAATGCTGAGACGGCTTAATTGGGTGCCACGCGTCCTCCAAATCTGATGGTCCTAAACTCTCCCGACACTGCTGTGGGCCCCAGGTCCTGAACACTCTTGTTACTTCATGCATTAGGGATATGAGGGAGCAGCTACTTGCGCTTCGAAACCATGATGGGCGAAAAGGCGGGGAGCCTAATCGCGCGCCAGGTGTCCGCTTCAGATGGATGGCTGAGACTGCCCCTTGATACTGCGAGCCCGACTTTGGGCACCATCAGCACTTTGGGGGTCGGGGTTTCGAAATGTACAACGACATAAAACCTTCACCCCTTGAACTCGCGACTGCCGAAAAGTCGACACGAATAGATCTCACGCCATGCGTCCCTCGGATGGACGGTTGTTATTCTTCCCTACATACAATATGGGCACGATCTATTTGCGCTAATCTCGACGCAACTCTACTATCCGCGATTTCCCGCTGACCGCCGATCTGCTCTTATGAAAGGATCTGAACCATCGTCAATATAATTTCTCTCGCTTACTGGCTGGAAGCTTGAAACAAGATTTTCCATGCTGTGCTTGGGCGCTCCTCGTACAACTTGCAGACCCGAATACTCTTGTGCCTAGGACAATAAATGTCGCTAACAAAAGGAATCAAACATCTTGTAGCATTTCCTACTCGAGCTTCAATCCATACAATGACTTCTTAAGTTTGTAAACAAATCTCCTTTTGCGATCTTAAACAATTCCTGATTGTTCCATGTATACATATCTACTAATAATGATTTGTGGGTAATAGGATCCCACAATTTGCATCCATTAACTCCATCACCATAACCAACAAAGATGCACTTTCTTGACTCAATCCATCCAAGTTGTCCAAGTGAGCCTTCACCTCTCACCTCCACGCTAATTCCAATGCTTCATTACTTGCAATACATGGGTTCTAAAAGCAACGAGCTACCAGAAACATGTGCCAGAAAACCATGACTCTTGACATAACGTCCCCAACCACCCCATGCCGGGCCAATCACACAACCTAAAATTATGTAGCTTTGAATCAACCAAATTGTAACATCGCCAACATACTATCAGGACATGCTAATCAAAAAATCCATTGCGTAGATTCTATTCTAAACACTAGTATGTGCAGTATCACTTGAAGTAGTGAGCTCAACCTCAAACTCAATCGCACCAAACTAAATTTATTCTTTTAACACAACTTTAAGTAGCAGAAGTAACTCAAAGAACTATGCACGAGTACATTGATCACACAATACAACCATACGCACAACCACCTCGGCATCACACACCAATTTCTAATTTCCTCATGCATGGGGTCTAATTCCCTGGGCACACACACAAATTCCATCCTCCTATGAAAACATTATACTTCCTTGCACACTCGGCCATTCAATCCTTTCCCAAGAGAATCATGACCAATATCAAAGGATAACTTAACAGAAAAAATATCCACAATTGTCATAGTCATGCATAACTAAAAATAATGACTATCAACACCACAGTTACATGTGCAAGCAACATTAAATACAATAATAACAAATACTTATATGTGACAACATACAAGAATTGACTCATGTCAATTTTAGGTAGACAAGGACACAGTAAACAAGACAAGCACATAAAGAACACTTATCTTTTATGAATGTCACCAACTGCACGCAGAAATCAGACATTCCTCTTAGCCATAGACTTTGTTTCTCATAATATTTCAACAATAGGTCACCCATGAGCTGGGGCTTAACTTCACCAGGGAAAAAGGGTTCCTGGTGACAGGCTAAGGTCTCATTTTCAATAGAATTTCTCAATCCTAGGTGCCCGCTGCTACAACTAACCCACAATCCCTCATTCCCCACGCACATGTCACACCTAAGGAAGTGTGCCCCTTCTTTGTTAAACAATCCATCAGCTTCCCCACTTCCCTTCTAGGATTACCTGAAATAGGCCGAACCAGAAGTTTTGTGATCCCTGCAACTAATTCCAAGTGCACCAAGGAACAATTCTCAACAAAAACTCTTACTTGGAGAGTATTCTCATGGGCTTGACAACTTGTTTCTTCAAAAAAAAATATCTCATCGAGAGAGACTGTTCACGGGCTTGAAAACCAGCCTCTTCGACAAAAAACTATGACTACAACACTGCCACTCCTTACAAGATTCTTTGTGCAGATAAGGTAATAATATCCCTCTCCCTGAACTAACCCCTTTAGCACTTGAGAGTCAATAATCCAATAATATAAATATCGCCCCAAAATACACTTAGGCCAACAATATATATTGCATTCCTTCAACTTGACATCTATCACCTTTAGAATTAGCTTAATCCACTTGGTGACTCATTCATTACCTTCGGGAACTTCGGATAAAATAATTATCCTACATTGCAGTTTTCTGAAATATTATAAAATATTCCCCTAAGACTTACATCTCGTCGTATTTTCCCTTTTCTGGTGGAGTCAACTTCCGATCTCTTTTTTTTTGAGTCTGTATGTGCACAATAACATAATATTATATTAATAATTTAGATTATATTTATATGGATGGGTGCACTAGCCTATCTACATCCTGTCTCACCAACTTCATAATCACATAGGTTCTCCAACTCCCATACATATTCAACCATATATATATATATATAATCCAACTCATTTGCATGCACTTCTAGGTCATTCCCACACACTTACCCAAGTGTGTGCAACATTGTGAAATGTGCACACTTATCCAGGTGTGCGCAACACTATAAAATGTGCACACCCTATTTTTTATAACAATTCTCCACACATTACTTAGGTGCACACAACACCAAAAATTGGTTCCAATGGCTCACAAGACTATATGTACATTTACATTTATAGTTGGTAACAATGACTCACTAGCCTAGATGTACAATTACAAAGGGCTTGGATCAGGGACATTAAATTCCCCTCCTTATTTATGCAATGTCACCAGTGCATCATTTACACATGTAAATACAAAATTTTTAAAATCTTTGAAAAGATGCAGATACTCTACCCGCATAACATCCTCGTGCTGCCAAGTTGCATCCTTAGGACCATACCAGGTCCATTGGACCTTTACCAACTTCGTGACTCAATTTCGAAACTATTTGATTTTCCGATCCAATATGCAAACCGATCGCACTTGAAAATATCATTTTTGATCCACTTGAATCACAATCCAATCAATAATATGATTAGCATGAGGTACATACTTTTTAAGCAATGACACATGGAAAACATTATGAATATACAAGGATGGAGGAAATGAAAGCATATATGCAATGGGACCAATCCTTTCAAGTATTTCAAATGGCCGACAATAGCGCGATGCTAACTTAGAAAACTTTCCCAACTTCAGGTAATTGCGCTTAGCCTTCACTTTGAAAAACACGTGATCACCCACTTTAAACTCTTTGTGGGTTATGCCTTTATCTACACAACATTTCTGCCTATCTTGGGAAACCTCTAAATTCTTCATGAGGTATTCTTCCCATTTTGATGGCTTATCCATTGCATACATTCTAAGAATATCTCCAATTACCCAATTTTCCCTCTCTGTTTGTCCATCTGGATGAGGTTGATATGCTATGCTGAAATTCAGATTTGTCCCAAATCCTTTAAATATCCCCTTTCAAAAGTTTGAGGGGAACTTGGAATCTCTATTAGACACAATTGTCTTAGGTACACCATGCAACTTAGAAATTTCTTGCATGTAAATCTCAACAATATCAATTTCCTTGTGCATTGAACTCACTGGAACAAAACAAGCAACTTTAGTAAGCTTGTCCACCACCACCATAATAAAATCATGTTGCTTAGTAGTGCTAAGAAGCTTAGTTATGAAATCCATGGTCACAACTTCCCACTTCCACTTAGGAATGGGAAAAGGATATAGCAAAACAGTTGGATGTTTGTGTTCAACCTTGACCTTTTGACATTCGAGACATCTAGAAATGAAATCAACAACTTCCTTTTTAATACCTGGACAAAAGTTTCACTTCTTGACTGCGACAATTGTCTTTTGGTAACCTGGATGCCCAACATAAGGAACCTTATGAATCTCTAACAATATTAGGCTCTTCAACTCCTAACCATTTGGCACATAGAATCTGTGTCTATACATGAGGATCCCATCCTCCCTTATCTCATAACCTTCCAAATTATGTTGTGGCATACCTTGTTGTAAAGTATCCTTTATTTTCCCATAGCACTGATTTGATTTGGACACTTCTAATATACTATCATGCAAATCAGATTTTTACATGATAATGGATGTAGCATGCATCTCATGCACCCTCCTACTGAGTGCGTCAACCACCTTGTTCTCTTTTCCTCTGATATTATTTATGTCAAAGTCATACTCACTAAGGAATCATAACCACCTACCTTTTCTAGCATTCAAACTGGGTTGTCCAAATAGATGCTTCAGACCACTATGGTTTATCCTCACCTAAAATATTTTACCCATGAGATAATGTCACCACATCTTCAAGGAATGCACTATGGTTGTCAATTACAAGTCATGAGTCGCATAAAGCCTTTCATGCTCTTTTAACTTTCTTGATCCGTGACATACCACATGCCCATTATGACTAAGGACTCCACTGAGCCCTTCCTTGCATGCATATGTGAACACAAGGAAGTCTGCATATGGATAAACAATTCTCAAAATTGGCACAGTTGTCAACAAACTCTTCAAGTGTTGAAAAGTCCTAGCATAATCCAGAGTCCAATCAAATCACACACCTTTCTTTAGAAAATATGTAATTAGATGTGCAATCTTTGAGAATCCTTCAATAAATCTTTTGTAGTACCCTTCCAGTTCCATAAAGGACCTTACTTCTGCCTCATTTCTTGGTGTTTTCCATTCCTCAATGGATTGTATCTTTTCCAGATCCACAACTATTCTTTCCTTGGAAATAATATGACTCAAATAATGAATCTATCGTTGACAGGATTAGCACTTGGTGAGATTTACATAAAAGTGATGCTCCATCAACACCTTCAACACCATATTCAAGTGTTTCTCATGCTCTTCTTCAGAATTTGAGTAAATAAGTATGTCATCCAGGAATACAATGACAAATTTATCTAAATAACTTCTAAAAACTCCATTCATTAAACACTTGAAGACAACTGGCGCATTCGGCAACCCAAATGACACCACTCTAAACTCATAATGACCATACCTTGTTCTGAAGGTAGTGTTATTGAGGTCTTCTTCTTTAATTATCACTTGGTGATATCCATATCTGAGATCAATCTTTGAAAATATTTGTGTGCCCCGTGTTGAAACAATTTTTAAAATTTTTATCCCTAAGACCCAAACTTTCCTTTTTCAGGTTCCTTCCCAAGCGCCCGGTACCAATCTCTCGAAAAAATTTATTCTTTAAATAATAAAAGGCAAAAAACCTAAAATGTTATAAGAATCCTGACGCATTTTATATAAAGTTTTTTTAATCATGATAAGCTTTAAACCTAATGGAGTTAATATTAAATTTAAAAAGTTTTCGGGATTCGGGGTTTGCTGAGAACATATATTTCAATACATATTGAATCACGAAATCCTGATCCCCGATTTCCCGAAAGAATGAGGTTAATCCTTAATCCTAATTAATTAATTCACTAACACAAAAAGTTAAGGCTTAATTTAATCATTTCGCGATTTCAGGATTTGGGGTTCAGCGATAACATATCTCTTGTCAACAAGATCCCCGAAATCCCGAAACACAAAATCCTGACCCATAATTTGTGTTAAACTGTTAATCCTGTTTTATCCTTAATCTTGATTAATTAGTTAACTAAAATGGAATTAAGTCCTAATTTAAACATGTCGCAATTTCGGAAATCGAGATGCGGCGATAACATACATCTTGTCATTACGATCCCCGAAAAGCGAAATCCCGACTCAAATCTATGTTAATCTGAATTAATTCTGTTTAGTCCTTAATCCTGATTAATTAAGTCCTAAGTTAATCATATCGCGATTTTGGAAATTGGGATTCAGTGATAACATATCTCTTGTCATTATGAGCCCCGAAATCCCGAAACACTTAATACCGATCAATTATTTTGCTAAAATGAATTAAAGTCTTAATTAATCTTGTCGTGATTTCACGATTTTGGAAGTCGGGATTCAGTGATAACATACCTCTTGTCAACTCGATCCCCGAAATCCCAAAACATGAAATCTTGACTCTTAATCTGTGATTAGTACAAATAAACTCTGTTTTGAAAGCATGATTAATGACAATCAATCTTTTTAGGTTTTGTTCACGTTTCGGTTTCCTATTGAATGAAATATTTTGATTTTTGAATTCAAAAGCGCCAAAATGTGGCCACTTAAATAAAGAATAACTGGTGATATGTGACACTAATGCGTATCTCAGTAAATATCTACCGCATTAAATGTCTTGAATTCTTGTCAGCTGCGTCAGTCCCTTCATTGTTAAATGAATTAAAAGAGAGTTTGAAGGTCTGTGTTTCACAACATTTTCTGTTTCAAACTATCAAGTGCAAGACACATTCAGCCGAGCTCATACACTCTTTTTCTGTGACAGGTTTTCCATCTAACTTAAAGTCATGGAACCTAAAAAGGCACCGAAGAAGAGTGAAGATACACAGGAAGGAGATATCATATCTGACACTACGCCACACGCTATCGATTCCATTATATCTTGGACACAAATCTCTGAACTCCTAGAATTCGAATTCAAGAATTCTCATACTGATTCTGATAATCACTTTTGGGATATAGCAGAATCAGAGCTTCATAAGATCGCGGCACACCCTCAGCTTTGGGTGTATAACGATATGATTAGTTGGGCACTAGAAAAGGTTAATATTCTGACGAGGAGCATCATAAATGATCAAGGGGTCATTGTCGGCTCGTTCAGGCCAGAACATATACAAGTAATGTATAAGCTCTCACCGAATCCTAAGTACACTTTTAATGCCAAGATTTTAGCTGAATTTCAAAGGAAAGAGTGTACTAAGGCAGACCGAACTTATCCTGATTTAATTAGAGATTGGTCGAGATGTCCATCAAAGTTTAGGGTCGATACCCATGAGGTTTATGCCAGGACATCTTTGAATGAGTACATGGTATATGTAGCTATTATGTTGTGTAGACTATTCGAGAGAAATGATCCCTGCCATTTTCATGTAGATGGGGTGCCCTTTTTAGAAGAAGCTTCAAAAGGATTTAGTTTCAACTGGAGTAAAATTCTATCTGATAACCTAGCTCAAGAAGTTTCAAACTACAGAGTTGCGAAATCTAAAGGTCAACCAATGGCCTTTTATATTTCAGCATACATTATGGACGCAGTTTTCTTTATGACTCCTTTTCCCTTGATGAATTGGAGTTGGAAAATAACTTGCCCAGAGTCCATTCATGAATATCATTCTACACTTTGGGCAGAAAATGCTAAGAATGCATTTTATGAAATTTGTCATTTCATAATTTTTCCAATGCATAAAATGTTTCATGGCTGTGAACCCCCTCGCATTTAAGAGTTAGTCTCAAGAAATATCAAAGAAATACCTAATTGGTTTGTTGATGAAAACTTCTCTTATATTAGGGTTTATGGATGCTCAATCCCCCCTCATGCACTTCCGAAATTCCTCCCGGACAGATTAGTATTTGGGGAGGTAGCACATCAAATAGTGAAAAGTGGTATTGGAATAGAGCTAAAAGTAGCTCAAAAGAAATCCTGGCCAAACTTCCCTGTGTATGTCGGGAAATTTTCATTGATAAACCTCAGCCACTCTAAAGTAGAGGTTGAAGCATTAGAAGAAATAAAACTGGTGAACATTGAGCACAGAAAGCATGACCCTTATCAATTAGTAAGCTGACATTTGATGCACTGTAATTTGAAAGATTATGAGCACGAAACATTTGTTTATGATGATATTTTCAAGGAGGTCAAAACCTATGAAGAAGTATTGAACAGGGTATAGGCCATGTCACCTGACTCATAGGTTGGTTTCATGTCATTTCAGAGTCACAGATGAAGTTGTTTACCAAAGAGTTTAAAGGGTGAATCTACAACCTCTCCTCCAGTGTAGGAAGGGCCTCCCCCAATATTTGAAACAAATGTACAAGATAAATAAAATAAAAAAGGAAAAATGAAGGAGGGTGAAATGCATTCACAGGAAACAAGAGTTCCTCAAACAGAGGAATCAGAGGCAGGGAAAGGAAAGGAGTTTGAAACACCATCAGAAATCCCTGAGAGTTTTCCGAAAAAGGTAGGAGGAACAACATCGATAGAACTTGGAAGTCCCATTACTTCCTTGACTCCATTGCAGTCTACTTATGGAAACCCCCATGAGGGAGCTCTGTATGTTAGTGATCTTGAGCCTATTTATAGGGATGATATTCCTTCATCCAATTATTTCTTCAGTAAAAAGAGAAAGGCAATCCTTAAACAAGAAATTCATTCAAGAAGATATATGATGATTAAAAAACATAGGGTCATTATAGATGGACAAAAACATAAAGAGGGAGAATTCACTACAGAGATAGCAGGCACGATGGGAGCTTTAGCATCGACGAATATATACTCTGTGGGCAATTCGACAACTATGTTGGAACAAAAAGACCAAATGATAACTCACCTACAGGGTCAATTGAAAGAGACCGAAAGAAATATTAGTTGGGGAATAAAAAAGGGTCTAGAACAAGTTAGATTAAATGATATTCAAGAGATTCAGAAAATGAAAGAAAGCTTAGAGGAAGCAAATCAGAAAATACAAGTCACTCAGGCACAGGTCCTAAAGCAAGAAGAAACAAATAAACAATTACAAGATAAGATTAGCTCCATTTCAAATCAAGTGGTAGAGCTTGAAATTTTCCAAGCCCAGGTATTGGGAATACATTTGAAGATAGAAGAGGAACAATAGGGAGTGTTTTTAAATCGGGAAGTCATCCAGAATTACTTTTAGGAAACAAATAAATCCTTGGAGAATATTCTCCAAAAAGAAAGAGAAGTGAAGGCAGCTAGAACGACTTTCCAAAAAGCAGTGGCTTTGTCAACAAAAGAGGATCTTAGGGAGGCTCAAAAACCATATGTTTTAGAACAGATCAAAGGTGATGTGATACTTAAGGTATGGGAGTCAGACATCACAAAAAATAAAAGAATAACCAGAGAAGTTAATGACAATTGTCAAGGAATTTTTTATCTTTTAGAAAAAACTTCATTGAACATTGGAAAAAACAATTGTTCAGGGTTATTAGGAGAAATTAACATTGTCAAGCACCAACTAAGATTCAAGTAAGAGCTGGAGGAAATGCAGGTGGAGATCCGAAAAATAAAGGTAATCAATGTCGCTGAAATCGACAAATGGATAGTGATGCCGAACTTTAAGTTGCAAACTATTAAGTTGACAAGGAAGATAATTGAAGATCGTCTGGCTGAACTATAGAAAAAGTTCTTCATATTTGAAGCAAAAGATATACCAGACGCTCCCAGAGTTTTGGTGAAGTTTTTAGGAAAATGTGTTCGTTGTCTTAAGACAGAAGAAGGAAGTTTGCCAGCCAACATAGACATGAAAACACTATTTTGTATATTTTCATTATTGAAATAACAAAGTAGTTAAAATAGAAATATAAACGGTTCGACATCGTTCATTCATGTAACCGTAATCTTAGGAAGTTAGTTAATCACCAATGGGAAAATATTTGGTGATCATGTATAAATATGTTTTCACAAGACTGAGAAAGGGATTTTGGTTTTTGAGAGAGCCAATTGTATTAAAAAAAGTTTTCCATCCATTGCGATATAAATAATGCAAACGAGATTCTGAATTCTGTCAACTTCAAGCTATGTGTTCTTTAACCCTGTTTACAATTTTTATGTTTCTCTTTCAATGTCCTTCTAATGAATGATCAATTATAAGTTTATTTCATACATCTTTTGCAGTTTGAATTGATTTGGTTATCAAATTATTTACAGCTTTTCCTCTCAAATTGCTATCAGTAATTTTAAGACCTATAGATCATTTGAATGGTTATATTTAACACTTCATTAGAAATCACGTTTTCTTCTTTACTTCATGTTACAATATGAGATTCTTTCGTGATTAAAGCCTCATATTTTTTCAGCAATATTTCTTTGTTATTTTACTATTCTCAAAATTGTTTCAAGTCTAGGAAACAGCCTCAACTATTATTATATTATTATTTTGAATTCCAAAACTATTTTTCCTATTTTCATCCCTTAAAAATTGAAGCAACAATTCATCAAATTTTTTCAAATTTAAATAAAATTTTACTCTCCATGATTGTCCCAAATAACAGACAGCCCAACATAGAACCTGGCCTCCAAGATCAAACTAGCATTGATATAAACTTGTTTGATACTATTCTACAAACAACAACTAACCGGGTTGAATTAGAATGTTCATGGGAAGCTATTGAGAGAGATATTAGCATCCAAGAACAAAGGGAAGCTAGACAGAGGCAGTTGAGAAACAAACACTGATTTATCCTTCCTTTTGATTTTTACCCTTTAATTAACTTTACCTTTACGGATGCCTTGACGGTATACTTTAGAGCCTTAAAGTATAAACTCAGAAACAACATCTTTTTGGCACCATTGTCGGGGAACGAAAAAATGAAACTTTTCCCTAGGAAGAACGACATTGACACTTTCTTTCTTTGATAGTGAACAAAGATAGAAAACCTTCTAAGGCTACCTTTATTTTTCACTTGGCGACTCCACGATAAGTAAACTAGCTATTATCCAAAAGAACACCAGAAAGAACCCAAACGACAAGCAAACCTTGCCAGTCTCTGATTCGGAAAAGATTTTAAAATCCTAAAGATCCTTTAGACAAATCATCTCACCTATACATACTATTTGTTAGCCTGATTTTGTGCAGTTGAACGTTTTGGAAACACTTGAGAGATCTGTTTTGCTTCCCCTCTCATATGATACGTTCTCTTTTCTTGAGGTATTTTCCCCAATTTTTCGCGAACCTTCTCCTCATGCATTCCGAGCTTCATCCTCGAATCTAGCAATGGCTGCACATGGAGGTGCTGGAGCTGGGGGTGGTGCCCCAGGAGGACCAGTAGGTGGCCAAGTTTCACTTCCTAGATTCTTTGCTAAAGTAGCTGCTAGATATGCCCCCCTTGTCCTCCCATTTCCCCTACATTATCTTTCCGAAAATTATATGAAAAGCCTTCCCAAATTTACAGGGGAAGGAGATTTAACCTCTCAAGAACACATAAATTTCTTTGACCAATTTGCCAACATCCTCGGAATCAAGCACGAAGATGTCTATTCTAGAATCCTCGTTTAGAATTTCGATGGACAGGTGAGGACCTGGTTCTAAGCCTTAGAAGCCGGATCTCTAAGATCTTACGAAGAACTTGAAAACATTTTTATTAGACAATGGGGCGAGAGGAAGGACCACCTCTATTACTTAACTGAATTTGGAGCCCTTAGAAAGAAAAAATCAGAATCTATTCTTGACTTCATGCAAAGTTTTAACAAGTTGTATAATAAAATTCCGGTTGAGGTCAAACCTTCTCAACCCACAACAAAGGTGACTTTTGCTGGCGCCTTTGATATTGATTTCGCCTTATTATTAAGAGAAAGGAGATAAAAAAATCTCACGAAAATGCAAGATGATGCTCTCGAGATTGAATCGAACATGATGGCATTAGGGAAATTTAAAGCAAAAATAGAAACTGGGAACAAAGAAAATAGGAAATTCAATGAGCAACGTGGACTCTCAGAATCGGGGAAATCCTCGGGAGATAAAATAGACGAGATGGCTAGGGTAATTAGAGAACTTTCAAATAAGATCTCAAAAATGGAACTAGAGAAATCAAAAAGGGACAGTTTTCCCAGGAAGGATTTTAGGAGGAATCCTTATCCTCAGGCCCCACAGAAAACAATTAAAAATAAGGATCAAAAAATCC
Source organism: Picea mariana (assembly GCA_032191745.1). Taxonomy (NCBI): domain Eukaryota; kingdom Viridiplantae; phylum Streptophyta; class Pinopsida; order Pinales; family Pinaceae; genus Picea; species Picea mariana. The sequence continues at coordinate 58,414 of JASDQU010108580.1, forward strand.
CAACCCCATTCAAAAGTGAAAACTTCATTGGAGAGGAAGATCTAGAAGATTTTGAAGAGTTCGATGAGGATATTAATAATATTGTCGAGGATAATAAATCACCATATTTATCGAGACAAGATTATGAAAAATCCTTAAATAAAGAAATTACATCGGAAGAAAAGGTTAGCAACGATACGTCTGAAGATTTGGCCTATCAGGGTATCATAGATGATATTATAGCCGAATTACAGGAGAAATATAATTTAAGACCTAGGAACAAGAATCTTCCAATTGCTCCAACAAAAAAGATCTTGCCTAGAGGCGAAACTGATGAAGCAACTCCAAAGGTTGCTAAGAAAAAAACTGCAAAAACCCAAACCGCTGACACACAGCCTGTCAAGTCAAAGTCAATAGGAAAACCCGCTGAGAAAACACAGGATCCTGTGACTGAAACCAAGTCCACACCACAAAGAAAAGCTGAAAAGAAAGGAATGGAGGCCCCAAACATAGAAAGCGACAAGGCCCTAGGAAATTTTAATTTGCAAAACGAAATAAATAAAATCAAAATCCCTATCCCACTTGTTGAACTGGCTAAAAATCCCATTTACAGAAAACAAATTGCTAAAATGATTATCTTTTCAGAAGACGAAAGCTAGGATGGTGTCATCAACTTAGAAGATGACAAGCTGATCATAGTTTTCGGTCCGCATTTTGAAGGTGCGAGAGACACTATGCCCCCCTTTTATATCATGTTAACCTTGTTTGACCACCTACTCCATAACTGTATGCTAGATTTTGGACCATCTCACAATCTGATGCCAAAAGCCATTATGGAGAAACTAGGTCTCGAAATCACCAGACCATATGGAGACTTATATTCATTTGATTCAAGAAAGGTCAAATGCATAGGCATGATTAAAGACCTGGTGGTAGGCCTGGCACAAATACCCGCAAAAAACATTCTTATGGATGTAGTGGTCATCGATATCCCTCCTAAATATGGTATGATGTTATCTAGGTCATGGGGTGCCAAGCTTGGAGGATCTCTCTAGCTTGACATGACATATGCTACGATTCCAGTTTTTGGAGGATAGTACACGCGGTTATACAGAGAAACTAGGTTGGCATTCACGGTAGGTGATCCACATAACCCAAAAAACCACCTTGTATATATTGTTGATCAAGATTTAGGAATTTTTATATTATCTATTGATGACAATTTTGAGGTAGGTATAAATGAAAGTTGTATAGAAGAAAACACAGAAAAAGAAAAAATTAAAAAAAATGTATATAGTACTGGTATATGAAAAATGTTTTTTGACAGTGCTTCATCCTACTTAGGCACTAGAGAAGGGGCACTCCTTGTGGCTCCTGATGATCAATTTGAAATCCCTTTTTCTTATAGGCTACAGTGGAACGTGGACTGCACAAATAACGTATGCGAGTATGAAGCCTTAGTTTTAGGATTAGAAACCGCTAGGAGAATGAAAATAAAGAAACTTGAAGTTTTTGGCGACGTTGAGTTAATCATAAAATAGGTGAACCGATAGTACCAGGCCAAACATCCTAGGTTGAGGTCCTATAGGAATTGTGTTTGGGATCCGATCGAGAATTTATTCTCTTCTGTGAATGCTGATTTCATTCCAAGGGATGAAAACCAATAGGCTGATGCATTAGCCAAAGCAACCTCAACTTTCACACCTCCCACCGCGTTTAAATTAAAGCATCACATACAAATGAGGCATCGACCTTCAATACCAAATAACATACAACATTGGCAAGTCTTTGAGGACAATGAACAGCTTCGCAAATTTTTAGAATCAATAGATGAGTTTGCCGAAACGCATACTGATCAAGAAAATCAAAATGATCCTATTTGGATCATGCAAGAAGAGGAGGATCCTCAAGAGTTCCATGATAAAATTGCGACTCACTGAATGCTCATTCTAAAAAATAAATAGATCCCTAAGGGTCTGATTCCCTTGGAAAGATTATTCAATCAAGATGATATTCCTTCAAAATCCACTATATAGCCTCAACCTGAAGAGGTTGAAGACTGTGACATAGGTACTAAAGAAAAATCTCGGTTGGTTAAGCTATCCAAGTATCTGTCCCCTAAAATAAAAAATAAATACGCAGATTTGCTCAGAAAGTACAAAGATGTTTTCGCTTGGTCATATGAAGCGATGAGAACCTATGACACCTCTGTGATCGAACATAAGATACCCCTGAAGCCTGGTGTCAAACCCTTTAGACAAAAACTTAGACAAATTAATCCTATTTTATTGCCCGTGATCAAAAAGGAAGTAAAAAACTCTTGGATGAAAAAATAATTGTACCATTGAGATACTCTGACTGGGTAGCAAACTTGGTCCCGGTTAGAAAGAAAAACGGGGAAATTAGACTGTGTGTTGATTTTAGAAATCTTAATAAGTCATCCCTCAAAGACAATTACCCCCTACCCAAAATGGATCATGTTTTAAAAAAAGTAGTGGGGGGAAATAGGATGTCGATGATTGACGGGTTTTCAGGGTACAATCAAATTGCCGTCAGCAAACATGATAAATAAAAGACAGCCTTTACCACTCCTTGGGGTACATTTATATATGATAAGATGTTTTTTGGTTTGATGAATGCAGGTGCTACCTTCCAGCGGGCTATGGATATCGCTTTCATTGGCGAAAGAGACAAATTTTTGGCTATCTATCTTGATGATCTAATCATTTTTTCTAAATCTGATGAAGATCACCTGATACACCTCAAGCAGACGTTTGAAAAATGCCACAAATTTGGTTTGTCTTTAAATACCAAAAAGTCTCACTTCGCTTTGCAAGAAGGTAAACTTTTAGGCCATATTTTGTCTCAATATGGAATTAGAATTTACCCTCAAAGAGTTGAAGCTATATACACAATAAGTATTCCTAGGAATGTAAAAGAGATTCAGTCATTCTTAGGAAAAATAATTTTTTTAAGAAGATTTATTCCAAACTTTGTTGAAATTGTGAAATTGATCATAGATATGCTAAAGAAAAACAATGAAGTAAAATGGACAGTAGAAGCTAAAGAATTGTTTGCCCGCATCAAGAAGGTTATAAGCAAGGCGTCGGTACTAGAAAGCCCTGATTATCTAAAGGATTTTCTTATTTTCTCATTCGCATCTGAACACACACTCGCTGCAGTTCTCCTCCAAAAAAATGAAGAAGGTTTCAAACAATCAATAGCCTTTTTTAGCAAGAGTCTTAGAGACATCAAACTTATATATAATATAATGGAAAAACAAGCATATGCTATGGTGAATGCGTTAAAAGATTTCAGAACCTATGTGTTGCATTCTAAGGTGATTGTGTATGTACCTACTAGCTTCGTAAAAGATATTGGTTCAATCCGATAGTGATGGCAAAAGAGGATGGTGGCTTGCCAAAATTCAAGAATTCAACTTGAAGATAAAGCCAACGAAGCTAGTAAAGGGACAAGGTTTAGCTAAACTCTTAGCTGAATCAAATTTCAGAGCTCTCGGAATAAATGGCTTACAAGGAGAAGAAGAGTGTGTGGACATAAATGAACTTGATGAACCAATAGCTAAAATCAGAATCAAAGAGAAATTTGCTTCATCAAATTTGTACAAATACATAGTGTCCTACTTGTTGACCTTGAAATGCCCAAATGACTTAACCCCATACAAAGCCAAAACACTGAAGCTGCATGCGGTCAAGTATTGTATATCCGAAGAACAATTGTATTGGAAAGACCCACTTGGCTTCCTATTGGTTTGTTTGGTCGAATCAGAAACATAAAGGGTCATAAGCCAATTTCACGAAGGAGTGTGTGGAGGACACCATGCCTGGAGGGAAACAACTTCTAATATCCAGAGGGTAGGGTATTATTGGCCCACACTTTTCTCATACGTGAACATCAAGGTCCGAGCTTGCAACCCTTGCCAATTGTTATCAGGCAAACATAAACTCCCAACAATTCCATTGGTTCCAGTTAAAATGAAAGATCCTTTCCAACAATGGGGATTAGATTTCATAGGTGAAATTAATCCTCATTCTAGCGCTCAACACAAATGGATCCTAACCGCTACAGATTACTTCACCAAATGGGTGGAAGCTATTCCAACTAGAAGGGCTACTGACTCAGTGGTAATAGATTTCTTAGAAGGAAATATTTTGTCTAGATTTGGCTTCCCCCAAAAGATAGTCACAGATAACGCACAGGCTTTTAAATCTATGGCTATGGTAAGTTTTTGCCAAAAATATAATATTGTGCTTGGTCATTCCATGGCATACTACCCTCAGGGAAATGGTCTGGCCAAGTCTTCAAATAAAATTATAATCAATATAATTAAGAAAGTGTTGAATGAAAACAAGAAATCTTGGCATGTACATTTGAAACATGCCCTGTGGGCAAATCAGATAGGCACGAAAAATTCTATCGACACTTCCCCTTTCCAGATGTTGTACGGGACCGATGTGGTGTTACCTATAAATCTAGCACTTCCTGTAATGAAACTTTGGCAAGACGAGAAGGAAGAACCAAATCATGTCACAAGAAGAATAAACTAGCTCATTGAAGTCCAACAACATAGGGCCGAAGTGGATGAAAGGCTGAAAAAATACCAGGATGACATGAAAGCGCTATTCGATCATAAGGCCAAAGACAAGGATTTTCTCCCTGGAGATTTGGTTTTAAAATGGGATGCTAAGAAGGAAGACTCAAGAAAAAATGGTAAATTTGATCACATCTAGTATGAACCATTCAAGGTTGCATCTCCTGAAGGAAAGAATTCGTTTCTGCTAGAAAATTTGGACAGTAAAATCCCGAACGCCCCTGTCAACAAGCATTATTTAAAACACTATATGGAATAGTTGATTTCTAGAATTCCCACTGTATATACCATTTTGTTTATTCTTTTTATTTCATAATTTTCTTTGGTAAGTCTACTTTCATTCTTTTAATTTAATTTAAAAAAAAAAAGGTTAATATTTTTCTAGAAGTGAGGATACAAATTCTCAATGAATTCAATTTAAAAAAAAAAGTCCTGATACTCTTCGTATTGTTCCTTTACAAGATTTTGGCTGACAGCCCCACAAGCAAAAGTAGTAAGCATATAGCCTTATAGCGGAAGATAAATTCACTGAAAATAGGTGATAGATAAGATTTTCTGTTATTTCAAAAGAAAACAAAAATGGTAAGGCAAAGGTGTGATTTCCAGATAAGTCTATTTTTTCAAACAAGGTTTTTATAAAAAAAAAGTGTGATGATTGTCTCATAAA
>JASDQU010108580.1:63996-81487 GCA_032191745.1 Picea mariana
CTTCTGGAATCTCGATATGATCTTCAGGTGCTTTCTGTTCAATCTCAGCTTGTGCAACTTGAACATTCCCCTGTTTTGTTGCTCCTTCTGGACAATCCCAAGACATATGTCCTAGTTTTCCACAATTATAACATCTAACCTCATAGTTTCTGCCTCTTCCTCAGCCTCTCTGAAAAGATCTTCTTCCTCTGAAGTCTCTTCCTCTTTGAGGTTGTTCTGGCTGATTTGATGTTTCAGCTTCACCTTTCTGAACTGAAAATTTTCCTTTTCCAGTTGGCTGTCCCTTACCTCTGTAAGGCTGAACTTTTCCTTTTCCTGAGCTGTTCCTCCTATTCAGTTTCTCCTCCACTTTCAAAGCACATTGATATGCTTCTTCAACTGATTGAGGTGAAAACAAATTCATCTCATCTTGAATGTCAAATTTAAGACCATTCATGTATCTGGCTACTTTCTCAGAAGTATCCTCTGTGTATCCAGCTCTAATATTCACTTTGTAAAATTCCTCTATATATTCTCTGACAGTAATCAATCCTTGTCTCAAATTCTACATCTGTCTGTACAAGGATAATTGGTAATCTTTAGGTAAGAATTTCTCCTTCAATTTAGCAATCATTCTATTCCAATTTCTAATTGGTTGTTTTTGCAATCTTCTTCTTTCTGCTTGTACACCATCCCACCAAAGTAAAGCATGTCCTTTAGGTCTAGTCACTGCAAACTTTACCCTTTTATCCTCAGGTAATTCAGCAAAATCAAAATGCTTATCCATGGAATTTATCCAATCAACTAATTCCTCAGGATTTAATCCTCCATCATATGCATTTACTTCTAGTCTTGGTTTTGAGCTAGCCCCAATGACTGCCCTTAATAACTTCAATACAATATTCTCATCTGTTATTTCTTCAGTTTCAGGTTCATCTTCCTGTTCATTTTCACTAACATCACCTGCTACAGGATCTCTTCTCCCAGCTTCTCTCATGGTTGTCATCTCTTCTCTGAGACTTCTCAATTCTTCAAATACTTCTGCATTGGCTATAGGTCTACCTCCTCGACCTCTTCTACCTCGTCCTACTCTGAAAACCATGTCTGAGGGTAATAAGTCTGGTTTTAAATTATCACTGTTCAGACTTTCTTTTACCTCGATTACTGGTAAAGGTGAAAAATAAATTTTCCCTTTCATATACAATGTTATAATTTCTCATATCTCAGCTCTGATACCACTTGATGCAAATGGTGTTAGTGAAATGTGTTTGACAGAGCTAAATTTAGTTATCTGTCACTACAATTGGAAATTTGGTTCTTTTGACAAGACTTCTATCGAATTGGTGGATTAAGCACTTTTTGTTTTATCTAGCACCCAACAGAAATAATGCAAAGCACCTTACAACCACACGATATGACCATAACTCAACGGAAAACACTCTTGACACCTTTTCATACTTACCATAACATTTCCGCTTCCATACACCGGTTGACACGTAACCCTTAGCAGAAATCACAAAAGTGCATCGAAGTTTGAGCCACTACCTTCCGCTGTGATCTGGGCCATCGATTCTTTACTGTTAGAATCCACTCAGATCTCGACCGTCCATCTTCTGGATGACTAGCACTGTAAATCCTTGATCTCTTCGAGTTTCACTTTGCTTTCCACCATTAATCCCAATCTTACAGAACGAAAATATCAGCTTATTATAGTATTATTTCGATGACAGATCATATGTATTCCATCAACGAGAACAAAGATATCATAATCATATATAGATGAATAGGATTTCTCACATATAAGAATGTTGCATAATAGAAAGAAACTTTATTAATGAATTCTTCTCATTTTGCTTCTCTCTTTCTCTCCTCTGCAACTCTCCTGCACACTCCTCTGCGCACCCCTCTATATTTTGTTTTCCTCTATTTCTAATCACATTTAACAAACCATGCATGTTTTTAGGCATTCTCCTATTTTTAGAAAAACTAATCCCTACTTTTATTCAATACTTAGAACAGGTGGCTCAGTCTCCTCGCAGGGAGTTGTTTGATAGCTATCTGTTCCATATCTATCTCTAATTTTAACAACAAGATTGTCTACCTAGATTAATGAAGTATAGATTTGTTTAATCTATTATTCACTCTAACCCCTAATGCTGTTCTAGATCACAACATGTGACCGCTCCACCATGAAGTCGAACTAATGCTCCTGCATCAAGAGTTTGCTCCAATATGACCACTCCACCTTTGGTGATACTCATGGTTCTCAGATGAATCACCCATTTCCATGCACTCCTTTCTTGGTTTTGTCATGTGTCCATTGACAACACGAAATTCATGTGAAATATCTGACCATTTCATGGCATACATCAAACTTCTTAGTAGCATAAGATACATGAGACGTATAACCCTTTTCTTCTTCTTTACTTAGGACATAAACCTCAAGAAATATTACAATGGAAAGTCAAAGGGATATTTACCTGAAAGTCAAAGGGATATTTACTAGTTTCACATTATTCATACTGAATATCTTCTCCATAAATTTCTGTTGTGATAACCAAGGCTTACCAAATTTCCTTTATATTTCCATGCCCAAGATTTGTTTTAGTTGCTCTTAGATCCTTCATATCAACTATCATGGCCATCTAATCCAACCTAATAATCTCAACCATATTTGTGCTTGCTACAAGCATAACATATATCACCAAGATAATGAATATACCATAAACACAATGGTTATACTCACTTCTTGTAAAATTTGTCTCACCACGAAGGAATCAAACATCTTGTAGAATTTCCTACTCGAGCTTCAATCCATACAATGACTTCTTAAGTTTGCAAATAAATCTCCTTTTGCGATCCTAAACAATTCCTGATTGTTCCATGTATACATATCTACTAATAATGATTTGTGGGTAATATGATCCCACAATCTGCATCCATTAACTCCATCACCATAACCAACAAAGATGCACTTTCTTGACTCAATCCATCCAAGTCATCCAAGTGAGCCTTCACCTCTCACCTCCACGGTAATTCCAATGCTTCATTACATGAAATACATGGGTTCTAAAAACAACGAGCTACCAGAAACATGTGCTAGAAAACCATGACTCTTGACATAACGTCCCCAACCACCCCATGCTGGGCCAATCACACAACCTAAAATTATGCAGCTTTGAATCAACCAAAATGTAACATCCCCAACATACTACCGGGACATGCTACTCAAAAATTCCATTGTGTAGATTCTATACTAAACACTAGTATGTGCAGTATCACTTGAAGTAGTGAGCTCAACCTCAAACTCAATCGCACCAGACTAACTTTATTCTTTTAACACAACTTTAAGAAGCGGAAGTAACTCAAAGAACTACACACGAGTACACTGATCACACAGTACAACCGTACGCACAACCACCCTGGCATCACACACCAATTTTTTATTTCCTCGTGCATGGGGTCTAATTTCCTAGGCACACACATGAATTCCATCCTCCTATGAAAACATTATACTTTCTTGCACACTCGGCCAGTCAATCCTTTCCCAAGAGACTCGTGAACAATATCAAAGGATAACTTAACAAGAAAAATATCTACAATTGTCATAGTCATGCATAACTAAAAATAATGACTATCAGCACCACAGTTACATGTGCAAGCAACATTAAATAAAATAATAACAAATACTTATATGTGACAACATACAAGAATTGACTCATGTCAATTTTAGGTAGACAAGGACACAATAAACAAGACAATCACATAAAGAACACTTATCTTTTATGAATGTCACCAACTACACGTAGAAATCAGACATTCCTCCTAGCCATAGACTCTATTTCTCATAAGATTTCAACAATAGGTCACCCATGAGCTAGGGCTCAACTTCACCAGGGAAAAAGGGTTCCTAGTGACAGGCTAAGGTCTCATTTTCAATAGAATTGCTCAATCCTAAGTGCTCGCTTCTACAACTAACCCACAATCCCTCATTCCCCATGCACATGTCACACCTAAGAAAGTGTGACCCTTATCTGTTCAACAATCCCTCAGCTTCCCCACTTCCCTTCTAGGATTACTTGAAATAGGCCGGACCAGAAGTTTTATGATCCCTGCAACTAATTCCAAGTGCACCAAGGAACAATTCTCAACAAAAACTCTTACCTGGAGAGTATTCTCATGGGCTTGAAAACTCGTTTCTTCAACAACAAATATCTCACCCAGAGAGACTGCTCACAGGCTTGAAAACCTGCCTCTTCGACAAAAAACTATGACTACAACACTGCCATTCCTTACAAGATTCTTTGTGTATATAAGGTAATAATATCCCTCTCCCGGAATCGACCCCTTCAGCACATGAGAGTCAATAATCCAATAATATGAATATCCCCCCAAAATACACTAAGGCCAACAATATATATTGCATTCCTTCAACTTGACATCTATCACCTTCAGAATTAGCTTAATCCACTTGGTGACTCGTTCCCTACCTTTGGGAACTTAGGATAAAATAATTATCTTACATTACAATTTTCCGAAATATTATAAAATATTCCCCTAAGACTTACGTCTCGTCGTATTTTCCCTTTTCCGGTGGAGTCAACTCCCGATCTCTTTTTTTCTGAGTCTGTATGTGCACAATAACGTAATATTATATTAATAACTGAGATTATATTTATATGGGTGGGTTCACTAGCCTATCTACATCCTGTCTCACCAACCTCATAATCACATAGGCTCTCCAACTCCCATACATATTCAACCATATATATATATATATAGATATATATAATCCAAATCATTCCCATGCAATTCTAGGTCATTCCCACACACTTACCCAAGTGTGTGCAACATTGTGAAATGTGCACACTTATCCAGGTGCACGCCACACCCTATTTTTGATAACAATTCTCCACGCATTACTTAGGTGCACACAACACCAAAAATAGGTGCCAATGTCTCACGAGCCTATATGTACATTTACATTTACAGTTGGTAACAACGACTCACCAGCCTAGATGTACAATTACAAAGGGCTTGGATCGGGGACATTAAATTCCCCTCCTCCTTATTTATGCAATGTCATCAGTGCATCATTTACACATGTAAATACAAAATTTCGAAAATCTTTGAAAAGATGCAGATACTCTACCCGCATAACATCCTCGTGCTACCAAGTTGCATCCTCAGGACCATACTAGGTCCATTGGACCTTTACGAACTTCGTGACTCGATTTCGAAACTATTTGATTTTTCGATCCAATATGCAAACCGAACGCACTTGAAAATATCATTTTTGATCCACCTGAATCACAATCCAATCAATAATATGATTAGCATGAGGTACATATTTTTTAAGCAATGACACATGGAAAACATTATGAATATACAAGGATGCAGGAAATGAAAGCATATATGCGATGGGACTGATCCTTTCAAGTATTTCAAATGGCCGATAATAGTGCGATGCTAACTTAGAACAATTTCCCAACTTCAGGTAATTGCGCCTAGCCTTCACTTTCAAAAACATGTGATCACCCACTTTAAACTCTTTGTGGGTTATGCCTTTATCTACACAACACTTCTGCCTATCTTGGGAAACCTCTAAATTCTTCATGATCTTTAAATATGTCTGATACCCATTATTGTAATAAAACTCTACCAAGTGAAGGTATTCTTCCCATTTTCATGGCTTATCCATCACATACATTCTAATAATATCTACAATTACCTGATTTTCCCTCTCTGTTTGTCCATCTGGATGAGGTTGATATGCTATGCTGAAATTCAGATTTGTCCCAAATCCTTTAAATATCCCTTTTCAAAATTTTGAGGGGAACTTGGAATCTCTGTTAGACACAATTGTCTTAGGTACACCATGCAACTTAGAAATTTCTTGCATGTAAATCTCAACAATATCAATTTCCTTGTGCATTGAACTCACTGGAACAAAACAAGCAACTTTAGTAAGCTTGTCCACCACCACCACCATAATAGAATCATGTTTCTTAGTAGTGCTAGGAATATTAGTTATGAAATCCATGGTCACAACTTCCCACTTCCACTTAGGAATGGGAAAAGGATATAGCAAAACAGTTGGATGTTTGTGTTCAACCTTGACCTTTTGACATTCGAGACATNGTAACCTGGATGTCCAACATAAGGAACCTAATGAATCTTTGACAATATTAGGCTCTTCAACTACTAACCATTTGGCACAGAGAATATGTGTCTATACATGAGGATCACATCCACTCTTATCTCATAACCTTCCAAATTATGTTGTGGCATACCTTGTTGTAAAGTCTCCATTATTTCTCCATAGCACTGATTTGATTTGGACACTTCTAATATACTGTCGTGCAAATCATATTTTTACATGATAATGGATGTAGCATGCATCTCATGCACCCTCCTGTTGAGTGCGTCAACCACCTTGTTATCTTTTCCTATGATATTATTTATGTCAAATGCATACTCACTAAGGAATCATAACCACCTACTTTTTTCTATCATTCAAACTGGGTTGTCCAAACAGATACTTCAGACCACTATGGTTTGTCCTCACCTAAAATATTTTACCCATGAGATAATGTCACCACATCTTCAAGGAATGCACTATGGCTGTCAATTACAAGTCATGAGTGGCATAGAGCCTTTCATCCTCTTTTAACTTTCTTGATTCATAGCATACCACATGCCCATTATGACTAAGGACTCCATTGAGCCCTTCCATGCATGCATATGTGAACACAAGGAAGTCTACATTTGGATAAACAATTCTCAAAATTGGCACAGTTGTCAACAAACTCTTCAAGTGTTGAAAAGTCCTAGCATAATCCGGATTCCAATCAAATCACACACCTTTCTTTAGAAAATATGTAATTAGATGCGCAATCTTTGAGAATCCTTCAATAAACTTCTGTAGTACCCTTCCAGTTCCATAAAGGACCTTAATTCTACTTCATTTCTTGATGTTTTCCATTCCTCAATGGATTTTATCTTTTCCGGATCCACAACTATTATTTCCTTGGAAATAATATGACTCAAATAATGAATTTATCGTTGATAGAATGAGCACTTGGTGAGATTTGCATAAAAGTGATGCTCCATCAACACCTTCAACACCATATTCAAGTGTTTCTCATGCTCTTCTTCGGAATTTGAGTAAATAAGTATGTCATCCAGGAATACAATGACAAATTTATCTAAATAACCTCTAAAAACTCCATTCATTAAAAACATGAAGACAACTGGTGCATTCGACAATCCAAATGACACCACTCTAAACTCATAATGACCATACCTTGTTCTGAAGGTAGTGTTACTGATGTCTTCTTCTTTAATTATCACTTGGTGATATCCATATCTGAGATCAATCTTTGAAAATATCTGTGTGCCCCGCAACCGATCAAAGAGGTCATCTATACTTGGGAAAGGATACTTGTTCTTTACTATTACCTTTTTTAACTGCTTGAATTCGATACAAAGTCTCAACATACCATCCTTCTTCTTCATAAATAAAACTGGGGCACCAAAAGGAGACACACTTTGGCGTATATACCCCTTCTTTAGAATCTCTTCAAGTTGCATCTGCAACTCCTTCAATTCTGGCGTACTCATCCTATAAGGAGTCTTGGATACAAGTGCTTCTCTTGGAATTATATTTATAGAGAAATCAATATCACTTTTCGGAGGCAATCCCAATATCTCTTTAAATACATCCTCAAACTTTTTCAGTGCTATGCAGTCTTCAATACTTGACACTCTATCCTTAGGTGCCTCTTCCATGTGCGATGCAAATACTTGACATCCTTTCTTGTATCTTTTATTCAATTGCAAGGATGGAACTTCTATGATAGTTACAACCATTGGAATTCCTTGAAATGATCTTAAGTTCCCTTCCTCATCCAAACAAGTGAATGCCTTATTGTAACAGCCCATGACCTCATGGTGCTCGTCCAACCAATCCGTACCAATGATGCAATCATATGAATCTAAAGGTATGATATTCAAATCACCCTTTGTGCACAGTCCATTCATCTCCATTGGACATGCCCTAACCATCTCATTAATTTTTCTTTTTTCTCTAGTAGCTAACTGCACCAACCAAGGTTTTCCAAGCTTGATTCTCGGTAAATAAAATCTTTCCACCATATTAGGATCTAGATAACTATGACTAGCTCCTGGGTCAATTAAAATAGTAATGGTTGGTCATTAATCTTACCTTATACCTCGATCATGTGCAACTAAAACTCATCCTGATTGTTATCCAAGGCTACGTAAATCATTGGAACATTTAGTCCCATGTGCTCAACTATTTTAGCTTATCATACATTGTGCCCAATCTTTTATTTATCACCTCTTTGAGGAAATATCTGCGCATATGATCTCTGCCATAATTCCAACATTGAATAGATTGTATCCATGCCTTTTTCTCCACTATATCCGACATTCTGGGATCCTTGAGAGTTGGTTTTCCTTGCACAGTATTTCTGAAAAATGGTGGATTAGTCCCCTTCTTTCTCTAATCCACCTTGTTTTTAATCTTATCTTCCCAAGCATTTTGGAAAGTTGGTCTTCCCCTTTGCTTCTCATAAAGACACTGTAATATCCCTAGGTAGAGCCCCGGTTGTAATTATGAATTTTAAACATATTTGATAGGTTGGTGAGCCGAGTTATAATAAGCTAGGAGGCTTATGTGGTGATTAGGCCAGAGAGCCTAGATGCAAAGGCTAGTGAGCCTACTATTGTATATGTGTAAATGATCATATATTTAATATAATTACATCGTTGCGTGTAGACTGACCATGAAGAAAGAGTTATGGGGGAATAATCTCCACCAGGTAGGGTGAGGGAGGGGGATAAGTGTCTAGGCCTAGAGGCTAACCTAGAGGCTTACCTCTAAAGGAATAATATTTTATTATTATTATTTCCTAAAGGCTAAGGTGGACATGAACGATGTTTTCCTAAGTTTCTGGGAAAGGGAACGAGTGCGAAGTGGAATGCATGCGGCTGTAGGAAGACAAGTGTCGACCTAGGCGCATGCAATTATACCTAGGAAAGACATCCTGTTAGGGGGTTCACTTCCCATTCTAGTGTTTCTTCCCATCCTTACGTCGGGGGCCATTTTGGAATCTCCTCACAGCCCTTACGAATCTATGGAAGTTTGTCACCCTTCCCAAAAATTCACTAGGGATTCGTGTATTGAACCAGTTCTCCGTCATCATCACCTCTGTATCTAGCACACACCTTAGGAACCTGTAGGGATACTGGAGTTATCCCGTTTGTATCTTGTGAAGTCCGAGAACCCTGTAATTTTCTGAGTCATGTTGTGTCATAATGGTTGGTTGTTGCAGCCCACACAGTTCCTTGACTGAGTGTGTCTTACTGCCTTTGTCTATTCCTTATGGATATTTTTTTGTTGTCCTCACCTTGATGGAATTGAGTTGAATCTAGTTGAAGAAGTGAGTTGTCAGGCATGTGAGAAACTCTCTCTAGGTGAGAGAGTGTGATGAGGAAGTTAGTTCTCATGGAGGGAGTCCAGTAGCTGCTATAGAGCTCTGAGAATTCCTATCTGGCCTATTTTTGAAGCCTCAGAAGGGAGGTGGAGAAGCCAATGGACTGTGTGATAGTGAAGGTGTATACTCCTGGGGTGGGACAGGCATGTGGGGAATGAGAGTCTGTGAGTAGTGGGCGTAAGTGGCTCCTGGGAGAGAATCTTTCCTCTTAAACTGTGTGACTTTCTGTTGTTGACATCACTTGTGTCCATTTGACATAAGAGATGATTGAAGAAGAAGGTTGTTAGGCCTGTGAGAAACTCTCTCAGGTGAGAGAGTTTGTTGGGAAGTGAGTTCTCCTGGAAGGGAGTCTCATAGCAGCTACAATACTATGAGAATTTTGGTCCAGCCTATTTCTCAAGCCCAAGGTAAGGGAGTTGTAGTAGCCGATGGACTTGTATTAGTGAAGGTGTACCCTCCTAGGGTGGATAAGGCATGTGGGGAATGAGGGTATGCGGGTTTTTGGGAGTAAGTGTCACCTAGCATAAAATATCCTTCCTATTTTTATGTGTAACTTCTTTGTTTTCCTTGCCAAGCCTAAAATTCCCTTGCCCGATAGAGTTTAGTCCTAGCTCGGGGGTGACCCACTGTTGAGCGTGATGAGCAGTGTGGTCTATGGCTGGTAGGTTTGTGAAAGGCATGAACACAATTGGTGTACTTCAATTAAAATATAAGTACCCATTCCTATGTTCATTTACATGTTACGTACTTGTACATTCTATATTGATGAGTAATGCTTGTATATGTTGTTATTTTATGGGTTCTGCCTATGATTATTGTATGTATGTTTTTACTGTTATTTCCACATTAATCCGTGTGTTATCATAATATGTTGTATGTTTATGTTTATATATATGCACATGATAATTGCCATTTCTATGACGTAGCATGTCCTGGCCCAGGTGGCCTGGATGTGTACAATGTTTCTGCAAGAATTTCTGTGTGGCATAGCCCAACAGGTTATGGCTGGGCATACTACAAAATGGTAGAAGAGAAGAAAAAAAATGATTCAGTTGTTTGGGTAGCGCTACCTGACAGGGGTTGGTGGCCGGGGACATTACAAAATGGTATCAAAGCCAAGGTTAAAGCACTGATCCTGGATGGGATGGATAAGTGCTTATTGGAACCAAGGTTTCAGGTGAAAATTGTGTCAAGAGGAACCAATTTCAAAGCTCAGAACATTTTTGAGTGTCGAGAGGTTACCTTGGTCGTGTTACGAAGCTCAGGAGGTGTAGAGGTATTATAAAACCATGAAAGACATGGTATTGGACCACAGAGTAATGTGGGCCGTAGAATCTGTTGAGGAGAAGGCGGACAATTCACGATCGTCAGATCTGGAGAAAAGTGCAGGACCGTTAACCTGCAAGTCCTTCAGAATTCGAGACTTCGACAAAGTTATGTGTTATAGAGTGGAAGATGTTGAAGGTCTGAAGCCCCAAAGTCCCCAAAGTGGAACTACATCGTAGATCTGGGGAGAAGAGATCAACTGTTTGATTGGGCCGAAGTGGATCAGAACCATTGGATGAAGCCAAGTGTGGAAGTTACGACGTTGTATGAAGGGTGAAAACTCTCGAAGCTCTGAAGTACAGAGTCAATCTAGAGTGCCTGTCAAGAGGTACATGTGTCAGCAAATTGGCTTGTTCAGGATTTCGATGTTCAGGAAAATTAGTGTATGCTGGGGCGAGAACTCCTGAAGCCGGAATCTCTGAAGCCCCGAAGAGACGAAGTAGTGATTCATGATGATGTCACTTGGATTGACGTGGAAACATGGGTTGTGTGCCACGTGTCATTGGGTTTCAAACCCATGGAATATTGAAATGCCATTTGCAACGTGACATGTTCCATCCATCTGATTGGGCCATGTGTCAGCTGCTAGTATTCCACCACGTGGCACTTTGTATGAGCATGGTTAGTGGGGCCCTGAGGTTACATAACATAGTTAAAGGTTAATATACAATGGGCCCACACTAGCGTTGATCACAATGCATCAATATCGACGAATAGGATGCATTGTTGGGACCCAAGTCGCACATGAGTTAATTCCTCAAGGCGGTCCCACAATACACACCATGGTTTCACCGAGGAGTTACGTGTAAGCTTCAAAAGAATTGTGGGGATAAAGGAGGGTTACTCCAAACCGTCAATGCGTGCCCCCGCAAGCTGAAAGGAATTAAGTGATGTGAAATGACAGTGCTCGAACATCGAAACCCTGAGCCAACGGATGCCTGGTGATAGGAGACTAACACCGAAGGAAGGACACTCTGNCCGAAAGATCAACACCACAAAGAGAAAGGAGTTAGGAACTTCTAAAGATGGACTTCTGAAATTCAGAGGCCCGAAGTCCTGAATAAGAACCTATCCAATAGCACCGGGTCATAGCCCGTGGACATATGCAATTGATGGATGGAGAAAAAAGGATAGTGCCCGAAAACTGTGTTAAATAAGGGAAAATGGGTTAGGAAGGAAGCCGTGGGTTTTGTCTGGTTCGAACCTGCATTAGAATAGGTATTGAAGACCTGGGAACTTTATGATAGGGTCCAACAAAGATCTAACAGACATTAGCTCAGAGAAAAGAGATCATTTCACAAGGAATGCATCAGAGAAGAAGCACAAGTTTTAAAGGATCATAGCTTTCTTCTCAAATCTCAGAATTGAGCAAGGAAGTAGTCATTGGAAAGATCTCGGAAAGAGGATTCCAGGTGGAGAAATCCATCTACGATACATGATAATGCATGAACCATAATTTCATATGGAGATGAAAAGCATGGGAATAAGGAAGCTTTTATGGAATATGAAAGAGTTTGGAGACAAGATGTGACATCTCCAAGGATTAGCCCCACATATTGGAGATAACACCTCCATTATTACTATTATAATATGTAGTGGAATCATGGAATGAAGGTCATCAAATATGGCATGATAGAAGTTGATTTTTCCAGTCAGGTTGAAAAATTAGATGGGTCAAGTCAAGAGAAAATAATAATTCATCAAGATAATACCAGTGCTAATATGATCAGTCATGGAAAGGCTAAACCAAATTGCTTCAAGAAAGAAGTTGGTGTTACCTATCCAAGGTTACTCAGAGAACATGACTAGAAATATAATTGGGCCATGAAGGAATTGGATCAGAGGGATCCAAGTAATATTGGAATGCTGAAAATTAATATCAACATAATATGTGGTGGCAAGTATGCAAGGTAGATAAGGAAAAAAAAAATCCTGGATGGAGTCAAGTCCATGAACATGCTAAGATAATGGAAGAAGAAATCATGAGATAGATATCAAGCTAATAGGAATGCATGTCAACACTCCAGGAAGGAAAGATATAATAGTAGAGGATTGTTTATGCACTCCAAAGGTGTGAAGGTATTTCCACAAGAGCATGGAGATATCAAGTCAAGAATAATTTAAAAGTGAAATGAATTCTAAAGAAAAATAAATAAGGAACCAAAAAAAAAAATGGTTCTAAGAATGGTTTTGAATGCAGAGGAGATGGTTCCTGACAAGAATCCGTCTTAAGTAACATAGAGCCATGAGTGACAACCGAAAAGGTTGGAGGTATCACTCAAATCTATGATGGTAAGGTAAAAGAAGGACTTTCATTTGATTCTATGTAACTAGAAAAAGGGGCATATGTGCATCCTTACAATGTTCTAGAGATTGGATAGGTAAGTCAAGTTTGAAGCTAGTTGGGATAGATGGATCTAGAAAAAAAAAAAAAGTTGAAGGTTAATGTCAACATTAGTAATTGGCTGGAAATGCAAAAGCAACCAAGAGTGATTTGGCTAGAAAGTGCTCAGGAAAAAAATAGTCATGTACAATGACTACAATGAGAGCACAAGAAGATTCAGGAATCTGGGAGGAATTGAAGACTTCTGGGATCAACAAGGAAAAGTTGCACATGGGAAAGAAGTTGTTGAAATTGTGGTAGCAGCAGTTGAATTAGGGTTTGTTGAACAACCATAAGTAGAAAAAGAATTCTTTCATGTTTCAAGTGGTGTTGATGATGTTGCTACATATGGAAGGAAGCAACAAAAACTTGAAGGTTTTTTAGGTTTGATAAAAGAAGCATGAAAGCTTCTACTGCCATCCACCATATAGGTAACATCAAATTTATTAATGGAAGTCATGCAGGTATTAGTTTTTATTACTCTTTTTGTATAATTGCTGAAGGGAATTTGGGTAAGAATTTCCTTAGCTAGAGTTATTTTATAAAATCACATGATTATATTATTTGAATGCATACCATTGGATGTGGTAAAGGCCGGAGGCATGTATTAATTCAAATCTTTTTATCTTCTGAATGCACACATTGACGTAGTAGAATGTCATGCTAATTTGGTTATGGGGTAGTAACCAAAGAATTAAAAGATATGAACTTGTTATAGGAATGAATGCCAGTAAGCTAGTCATGTATGAGACCAAGACATGGTTGGATATGGAAAGGTATGGATATGGAAAGGTTATGAGCCACACAGGTACTAAAAGATTCCTACCTTTAAATAAAACTTGGACTGCAACCTTTTTGCTAACACTAATGAATACCACAAAATTATATTCTTGGTGTAGTGTTCGGGTCGAAAAGGAAGGCATTCAATTAATTGGGAAGACAATAGGAAGTGTGTGGAGAATCTGTCAACACATTGGCCATAATTCCAATTTATGGATGGTGAGATACATGACCGAGATAAAGAGCATTATGTAATTCAATGCAGGGTGCACTGAATAAGTATGCATTGAGAATTGTAGTTGTGCATAGTAAGTGATATAATTGTGTACTAAATGCAATGGTTGAATGTGTTTTGTAAGTACATGCATATATATTATTGCATGGAAATAATTGTTACTAACAGTGGAAATGTTGTGGACTCATGAAGTTGAGGACATTTCAAGGAGGTGTTAGACATTGGAACAAGAAAGTTACAAGTCAAGTAGTCACATGAGCATTGACTACAAGAAATTTTCTTGTTCAGAAAAAGAAGTAATGAACTTACATATATTAATGTGAACATGCATATGCATAGAATGACGAGTCATTCTATTGTATTAAATTGTTTTTAAATTGTGATTGAATTGCTAGGTGCAGGAAATTCTAAGATTACTGCATAAGGTTCTATACATATTGCAATTGAATTATGATGTACATGAAATATTGACAATTTGTTGGTTGTATGCAAGATGAAGCATTGCAGGGAAAAAAAATGGTATGTAGTTTGGTGCCTTTGGAAAACCATAAGGACAGATGCATTCATAATATGGAAACAACCAAGAAGAATTATGAAATAGAATTTCATGTTTTGGGGAAAAGTTTAATTCCCTTTTGAACTAAGTTGGAGTTCCTAAATGAATTATTTTATGTTTTCTCATGATAACTGCATGTGGGTGATGCATATGAGATGATGTTGATTAAAGTTACAATTTTGACTATAAAGAGTAGCTTAGGGAAGATGTTGATTGGAAATCCATGAGTGCATTTCGAACTCCAGGAGCTACGGTGCTCTGATTCTTCCTGAGCCGACCTGGTGCTAAAGCCCAAGGAAAGGGAGGTGTAGCAACCGATGGACTGTGTGACAGAGAAGATGTACACTCCTGGGGTGGGACAGGAATGTGGGGAATGAGAGATCGTTGTTTGGAGTGTTGTTGAGGTTTGGTACCTTGTCCTAGACCATGTTGATATGGATTGTAGACCATGACTATCTTGGGAAGTGATTGCCCTAATGGAGTTATAGCCCTATTCAGGGGTGGAAGGTCTTCTTAATCAAAAGGTGTAGGAGTAGAGTGTTTAATTCTATGGAGTCATAGCCCTGCTAAGAGTTTATCAATAGTGAGATCTAAGGCTAGGTGGATCGTCATGGATCTACAACCACTCGGTGCTTTCAATGAGGTTTAATTGAAGCATGTAACAAGGAACAATGAGATGAATGCTTTCCTGAAGAAACTCTATGGAATAGATCAATTGAATTTAAGCTGCAGTATGAACACTAGAATTGGTGCTTAAAAGTAGAGAACTAGGTGGATAACATGCTTAAAATAGCTAAAGCTTGGATATTTTTGAAGAATTTTTTTAATTGTATATGTATAAACAAGTTGTACTAATGACAATGCAAAAATAAGGGGAGGGGATTTTAATATCCCCAGGTAGAGCCCCAGTTTTAATTATGAATTGTAAACATATTTGATAGGTTGGTGAGCCGAGTTATAATAAGCTAGGAGGCTTATGTGGTTATTAGGTCAGAGAGCCTAGATGCAAAGGCCAATGAGCCTACTATTGTATATGTGTAAATGATCATATATTTAATATAATTACATCATTGTGTGTAGAGCAACCATGAAGAAATATTTATGGGGGACTAAGCTCCACCAGGTAGGGTGAGGGAGGGGGGTAAGTGTCTAGGCATAGAGGCTAACCTAGAGGGCTTACCTCTAAGGGAATAATATTTTATTATTATTATTTCCTAAAGGTTAAGGTGGACATGAACGATGTTGTCCTAAGTTCCTAGGAAAGGGAACGAGTGCAAAGTGGAATGCATGCGGCTGCATGAAGACAAGTGTCGGCCTGGGTTCATGTAGTTATAGCTAGGAAATCCAACCTGTTAGGGGGTTCTCTTCCCATTTTGGCGTTGCTTCCCATCCTTATGTTGGGGACTAGTCTGGAGTTTCCTCACAACCCTTACGAATCTCTGGAAGTCTGTCACCCTTCCCAAAAACTCACCAGAGATTCACGTATTGAACTAGTTCTCCTTCATCATCACCTTTGTATCTAGCATGCACCTTGGGAGCTTGCGGGGATACTGGAGTTATCACATGTGTATCCTGTGAAGTTTGAGCACCCTGTAATTTTCTGAGCCATGTTGTGTCATAACGGTTTGCTGTTGTAGCCCACGCAGTTCCTTGACTGAGTGTGGCTTGTTGACATCGTTTGTTCCTTACTGAGCTTTGTTGTTATCCTCACCTTGATGGAATTGAGTTGAAGCTGGTTGAAGAAGCAGGTTGTTAGGCACGTGGTTGAAGAGGCAGGTTGTGAGGCCTGTGAGCAACTCTCTCTAGGTGAGAGAGTGTGTTGAGGAAGTGAGTTCTCCTGGAGGGAGTCCAGTAGCTACTATAGAGATATGAGAATTCTGGTCCGACCTGTTGTTGAAGCCTCGGAAGGGAGATGGAGCAGCTGATGGTCTGTGTGATAGTGAAGGTGTATATTCCTAGGGTGGGACAAGAATGTGGGGAATGAGAGTCTGTGATTAGTGGGCACAAGTGGCTCCTGGAATATAATCCTTCCTCTTAAACTGTGTGACTTTCTGTTTTTGACATAACCTGTGTCCGTTTGACATAAGAGCTGATTGAAGAAACAGGTTGTTAGGCCTATGAGAAACTCTCCTAGGTGAGAGAGTTTGATGGGAAGTGAGTTTTCCTGAAAGGGAGTCCTCTAGTAGCTACATTACTCTGAGACTTCCGGTCCAACCTCTTGTGTACCCTCTTGGGGTGGAGCAGGCATGTGAGGAATGAGGGTTTGTGGGTTTTGGGTGTAAGTGGCTCCTGGGATAAAATATACGTCCTATTGTTTTGTGAAACTTCCTTGTTGTCCTTGCCAAGCCTAGAATTCCCTTTCCCGGTGGATTTTAGTCCCAGCTCAAGGGTGACCCACTATTGAGCGTGATGAGAAACATGGTCTATGGTTGGGAGGTTCATGGAAGTTCTGCATGCAGTTGGTGTACTTCAATTAAAATATAAGTACTCATACCTATGTTCATTTACATTCTATTTATTTGTACATGCTATATTGATGAGTAATGCCTATATATTCTATTATTTTATGGGTTCTGCCTGTGATTACTGCATGTATGCTTTTACTGTTATTTCCACATTAATCTGTGTATTAGCAGTGTTGATACTGAGAGGGGGGTGAATTAGTATCAAGTACAATTTGAAACCTTTTTCAACTTATACTTAAACCATTC
>JASDQU010108580.1:81507-114263 GCA_032191745.1 Picea mariana
CAAACAAGGTTTTTATAAAAAAAAAGTGTGATGATTGTCTCATAAAGTGTGATAGGTCGCTTAAAGAATGTTTTCAAAATCTAGGCCCTAAGAGTTTCACCTAGAATAGGACAAGAGGTGTTTAAAATAAATAAAAATGAAAAGCGTCTCCGAGAAAGAGTTCAGAGAGTTGGGTTTAATTTATAACCTTTGTTTTTCGATTTCCAGGTCTTTCTAGGTCTCTCCTTTCGACCCTCAATTTTGTCTTCTTAAAAAACCAAGCTTCTTTCTGGGTTTTCCACAGAGGGAGAAGAGATTTATGTCTTAACTTTTGAAGCTGAAAAAGAGTTCTTAAAAGGTAGGCTTGTCCTCATAACTCCTCACTCTCCGACTAAACAAAGTTATGATTAGGTTGATCATGACTCTCCTAGGTTTCTTAACAGTTTTCTAAGGATTTAAGCTTGCTCGGAGGAAGATCCCTGAAATTAATCTTCCCTTTTTTTCTCTATGGACTAAGGTGTTTTGAAAGTTAAGAGAAGGTTGGTATAGAGTAATCAAAACAAGTTGACAGACCTCCACTGCAATTTTTACACAAATACCATCCTCGGTATATTAAGTACCACTGATTGCCCCCACTTCATATTCAAAAAGAAAAATATAAGACAGATGGTGAAAGGAAATTCATATTTGATTGCCTCCATCTAGTCCAAAAGATGATGAAAGGAAATTCATTTAAATGATTTCCCTCGTCTTAGTATAAAAAGATAGATAACTTCACTAGGGTACTGAACAGGTTCACTGGCAGTGAAGCAATATCTGAGGTTAAATGCATAATTTGGATTCGAAGTGGTGAAAGGAAATTTAGTAAAAAGGGACAGATAACTTCACCGAGGTACTGAACAGGGTCAATGGCAGTGAAGCAATATCTGAGGTATCTATAAGGCTATCATACTTAAATATCACTCTACTCTAGTTACCATTTTTTTCGAAACCGGATCTGCATCCCAAGTTCAGAGAGGGCTCCCCAATTAAAAATATGAATTTTGCTTCGTTTCATGCAAGTTGAAAGCCACAAAATTTGTTGGGTTTCCTAGGATTGTTTTGATCATCTTAACGCTAACATAATTTCAGTAACGAGAAGGAGAATATCATGAATGTGACTGCAACTGAGTTTACAACAAATGAGAGTTTTGAAAAGATTTTCAGAAGTAAGGATGAAATCTCTTTTTCCTCTGTATCTCCTTCCTTAGCAATTTCTACAGGGATAAACCCTTGACTCCATTAACCCAATTAAGACACTAAATCTACATGTTCTCCTCGTCCCACAAGGAGATGAGGTCCCCAATTGGAGCCTATGTTGAAACAATTTTAAATTTTTTTATCCCTAAGACCCAAAATTTCCTTTTTTAGGTTTCGGCTTTTCATAAATCATAAGCTTTGTTATCCTTCCCCAGCGCCCGGTACCGATCTCCCGAAAAAAATTATTCTTTAAATAATAAAAGGAAAAAAACCTAAAATGTTATAAGAATCCCGACGCATTTTCTATAAAGTTTTTTTAATCATGATAAGCTTTAAACCTAATGGAGTTAAGATTAACTTTAAAAAGTTTTTGGGATTCGGGGTTTGCTAAAAACATATATTTCAATACATATTAAATCACGAAATCGTGATCCCCAATTTCCTGAAAGAATGAGGTTAATCTTTAATCCTAATTAATTAATTCACTAACACAAAAAGTTAAGGCTTAAGTTAATCATTCACGATTTCAGGATTCGGGGTTCAGTGATAGCGTATCTCTTGTCAACAAGATCCCCGAAATCCTGAAACGTGAAATCCTGACCCATAATTTTTGTTAAACTGTTAATCTTGTTTTATCCTTAATCCTGATTAATTAGTTAACTAAAATGGAATTAAGACCTAATTTAAACATGTCGCGATTTCACAATTTCAGAAATCGGGATGCAGCGATAACATACTTCTTGTCATTACGATTCCCGAAACGTGAAATCCCAACTCAAATCTATGTTAATCTGAATTAATTTTGTTTAGTCCTTAATTCTGATTAATTAAGTCCTAAGTTAATCATATCGCGATTTCAGAAATAGGGATTCAACGATAACATATCTCTTGTCATTACGATCCCCGAAATCCCAAAACACTTAATACCGATCAATTATTTTGCTAAAATGAATTTAAGTCTTAATTAATCTTGTCGTGATTTTGCGATTTTGGAAGTTGGGATTCAATGATAACATACCTCTTGTCAACTCGATCCTCGAAATACCGAAACATGAAATCTTGACTCTTAATCTGTGATTACTACAAATTAACTCTCTTTCGAAAGCATGATTAATGACAATCAATCTTTTTAGGTTTTGTTCATGTTTTGGTTTCCGATTGAATGAAATGTTTCGATTTTTTAATTCAAAAGTGCCAAAATGCGGCCACTTAAATAAAGAATAACTGGTGATATGTGACACTAATGCGTATCTCAGTAAATATCTACTGCATTAAATGTCTTGAATTCTTGTCAGCTACGTCAGTCCCTTCATCGTTAAATGAATTAAAAGAGAGTTTGAAGGTCTGTGTTTCACAACATTTTCTGTTTCAAACTATCAAGTGCAAGATGCATTCAGCCGAGCTCATACACTCTTTTTCTATGACAGGTTTTCCATCTAACTTAAAGTCATGGCACCTAAAAAGGCATCGAAGAAGAGTGAAGATACACAGGAAGGAGATATCATATCTAAAACTACGCCACACGCTATCGATTCAATTAAATCTTGGACACAAATCTCTAAACTCCTGGAATTCCAATTCAAGAATTCTCATACTGATTTTGATAATCACTTTCAGGATATAGCAGAATCAGAGCTTCATAAGATTGCGGTGCACCCTCGGCTTTTGGTGTATAATGATATGATTAGTTGGGCACTGGAAAAGGTTGATATTCTGATGATGAGCATATTAAATGATCAAGGGGTGATTGTTGGCTCATTCAGGCCAGAACATATACAAGTAATGTATAAGCTCTCACCGAATCCTAAGTACACCTTTAATGCCAAGTTTTTAGCTAAATTTCAAAGGAAAGAGTGTATTGAGGCAGACCGAACTTATCCTGATTTAATTAGAGATTGGTCGAGATGTCCATCAAAGTTTAGGGCCGATACCCATGGGGTTTATGCCATGGCATCTTTGAATGAGTACATGGTCTATGTAGCTATTATGCTGTGTAGACTATTCAGGAGAAAGAATCCCGGCCATTTTCATGCAGATTGGGTGCCCTTTTTAGAAGAAGCTTCAGAAGGATTCACTTTCAACTAGAGTAAAATTCTATCTGATAACCTAGGTCAAGAAGTTTCAAACTACATAGTTGTGAAATCTAAAGGTCAACCAGTGGCCTTTTATATGTCAGCATACATTATGGACGCAGTTTGCTTTATGAATCCTTTTCCCTTGATGAGCTGGATTTGGAACATAACTTGCCCCGAACCCATTCATGAATATCATTCTACACTTTGGGAAGAAAATGCTAAGAATGCATTTTATGAAATTTTCCATTTCATAATTATTCCAATGCATAAAATGTTTCATGGCTGTGAACCTCCTCACATTTCTAAGTTAGTCTCAGGAAATCTCAAAGCAATAGTCGACTGGTTTGTTGATGAAAACTTCTCTTATATTAGGGTTTATGGATGCTCAATCCCCCCTCACACACTTCCGAAATTCCTCCCGGATAGATTGGTATTGAGGGAGGTAGCACATCAAATAGTGAAAGGTGGTATTGGAATAGAGCTAAAAGTAGCTCAAAAGAAATCCTGGCCAACCTTCCCTATGTATGTCGGGAAATTTTTATTGCTAAACCTTGACCACTCTAAAGTATAGGCTGAAGCATTAGAAGAAATAAAACTAGTGAATATTGAGCACAAAAAGCATGACCCTTATCAATTAGTAAGCTGACATTTGATGCACTGTAATTTGAAAGCTTATGAGCACGAAACATCTGTTTATGATGATATTTTCAAGGAGGTCAAAACCTATGAAGAAATATTGAACAGGGTACAGGCCATGTCACCTGACTCACAGGTTGGTTTCATGTCATTTTAGAGTCACAGATGAAGTTGTTTACCAAAGAGTTTACAGGGTGAATCTACAACCTTTCCTCCAGTGTAGGAAGGGCCTCCCCCAGGCATTAAAACAAATGTACAGGATAAAGAAAATACAAAAGGAAAAATGAAGGAGGGTGAAATGCCTTCACAGGAAACAGGAGTTCCTCAGATAGAAGAATCAGAGGCATGGAAAGGAAAGGAGTTGGAAACACCTTCAGAAATCCCTGAGAGTTTTCCGAAAAAGGTAGGAGGAACAACATCGATAGAACTTGGAAGTCCCATTAGTTCCTTGAATCCATTGCAGTCTAATTATGGAAACCCCCATGAGGGAGCTCTATATGTTAGTGATATTGAGCCTATTTCTAGGGATGAGATTCCTTCATCCAATTATTTCTTCAGTAAAAAGAGAAAAGCAATCCTTAAACAGGAAATTCATTCAAGAGGAGATATGATGGTTAAAAAACATAGGGTCATTATAGATGGACAAAAACTTAAAGAGGGAGAATTCACTACATAGATAGCAGGCACGATGGGAGCTTTAGCGTCGGTGAATATATACTCTGTGGGCAATTTGACAACTATGTTGGAACAAAAATACCAAATGATAGCTTAGCTACAGGGTCAATTGAAAGAGATCGAAAGAAATATTAGTTGGGGAATAAAAAAGGGTCTAAAACAAGCTAGATTAAATGATATTCAAGAGATTCAGAAAATGAAAGTGACGCAAACGCGCTCCTCAGAGAACGTTCGCCTCCTCCAGGACCTTCCTTCTTCTCGGCCCGAAGAACTTCTAGGTTCTTCTATTTTCCTATCGGGAAATCTACACCCACAGTTCCTTCGCACGACTTCCCCTTTGTTCACTTGTAGGGAAAATCGGAACTCGGAGCTTCGCGAGCTCACGGTCTATCTCTGGGCTCTGAAATCCCCGAGACCTGATGCGCTAGTCAACGCTGACTTCATTCTTCCCTTATCGAAACTTCGCTCTATCGCTATCTCACCATTCACAACATCAAGCGCTCATCTTTCCTAACTCTGATACATGAGACGCCGAAACGCCAAGACTTCGCCACTTGTGAGATCAAATGACTTCCCTGTTGGCTCCCGATGCCCGAGGTGCCAAAACACCGATATCTCGCGTCACCCGCCATGTCACCATGTTGTGGCCCACACTATCCATGAAATCATCGGGACTTCGCTTCCCGCTGTATCGCGACTTTCGTTGCGTAGATTTGGAGTCTCTCCTCACGAACTCCCGATATGCCGATCCACGAGTAGAACCAACGCTCCTCGTGATCCCGATCGACGGCTCCTTCTCTCCTGAGCTTCGAACCTTCTTCCGCTCCTACACTGTAGCCTCCTTGCACCTCTACAGGATCCAACGATCCACAGAACTTCGTAAAATCTCCTCGGAGAATTTCGTACGTCCGTTTCTTTCTTATCCCATCCACGAAATGACAATCCCTTCTTCCACAGAATTCGTCACCTTGCGCGCAACCCTGCGATGTCCCTTGCAACCTTAAAGGCACAACTTTTTTTATCCCACCCTTCGACGAACTCGAAGGTCTATCCTTCCTGAGCTTTTCTCCCAGATTTCGAGTCCCTTCAGGAAACTCCTTGCACGCACTCCTTGCGGAAAAACTTCAACAACGACTAAGTGTTGAAGCCTTCGATCCTACGCAGTCCTGCAGCATAAATATTTCAATCCATTTTCTCAGAATCACAACTCTGAGTCTTCGTCTAGCCTGTGCACGCCTTGCATGGCTCCAGTGCCAAATCTGCACTTCTAAGAACTTAGGACAAAAGTTACCTATATCTAAACCCTTCTGTCAACGCACTCCTTGCGGACAATTCGACTGCACTCCTTGCAGAAATATCTGGTTCAAGATAGAGAAACAATTGAAACTAACTCCTTGTTCTCACAGACTTCAATTCAACCATGAAATCACATACACAGCATATAAAAGAAAATGCATGACAAGAAGCAAACATTCATGAGCATAATATCATCAATACACAGAGAATAACACAACCATGGAATTGAATCAAAGCTTTTCTATTAATTCAATGTCTGTACATGGGTGTTCTTCATACTCTTCTCTGCATGTTCTTCTCTTCAAAATGCTCTCAATAATATTACAATGTACAAAGGAGGGTGTCTATATCCAGTTTCCCTCTCGAGCTCTAAAGCTATCAAATCTAGAATTAAATTCCTATCTACTTTACATTAACTACCTTAAATGCCTCATCTACTTAAGGACGTGAGCTATCCGCTCAAGGTCCATTACAATATACAAAGTGCGCTTCATCAAATCAACACATTAATGTTTTGCGCAACAGTTTCAAGGTGAAATCCAAAAAGAAATCTTGCTGGCTTGTCTAGCTGTCTCTTGCTTTCGCGCTGACTCGCTTGACGTGGGCGATGCTCCTACATCAGAAAGAAAGCTTAGAGGAAGCAAACTAGAAAATAAAGGTTACTCAGGCACAAGCCCTAAAGAAAGAAGAAACAAATAAACAATTACAAGATAAGATTAGTTCCATTTCAAATCAAGTGGTAGAGCTTGAAATTTTCAAGGCCGAGGTATTGGGAATACATTTGAAGATAGAAGAGGAACAATAGGGAGTGTTTTTAATTCTGGAAGTCATCCAAAATTACTTTCAGGAAACAAATAAATCCTTGGAGAATATTCTCCAGAAAGAAAGAGAAGTGAAGGCAACCAGACGACTTTCCAAAAAGCAGTGGCTTTGTCAACAAAAGAGGATCTCAGGGAGGCTAAAAAACTATTTATTTTAGAATAGATCAAAGGTGATGTGATACTTAAGGTATGGGAGTCAGACATCCCAGAAAATAAAAGAATAACCAGAGAAGTTAAGGACAATTGTCAAGGAATTTTTGATCTTTTAGAAAAAACTTCATTGAACATTGGAAAAAACAATTGTTCAGGGTTATTAGGAGAAATTAACATTGTCAAGCACCAGCTAAGATTCAAGGAAGAGATGGAGGAAATGCAGGTGGAGACCCCCAAAATAAAGGTAATCAATGTCACTGAAATCAACAAATGGATAGTGATGCCTAACTTAAAGTTGCAAACTATTAAGTTGACAAGGAAGATAATTGAAGATCGTATGCCTGAACTGGAGAAAAAGTTCTTCATATTTGAAGCAAAAGATATACCAGACGCTCCTAGAGTTTTGGTGAAGTTTTTAGGAAAATGTATTCGTTGTCTTAAGACAAAAGAAGGAAGTTCGTCAACGCAGACATGAAAACACTATTTTGTATATTTTCATTATTGAAATAACAAAGTAGTTAAAATAGAAATATAAACGGTTCGACATTGTTCATTCATGTAACCGTAGTCTTAGGAAGTTAGTTAATCACCAACAAGAAAATATTTGGTGATAATGTATAAATATGTTTTCACAAGACTGAGAAAGGGATTTTGGTTTTTGAGAGAGCCGATTGTATTAAAAAAAAATTTCCATCCATTTTGATATAAATAATGCAGACGAAATTCTGAATTCTGTCAACTTGAAGCTATGTGTTATTTAACCCCCTTTACAATTTTTATGTTTCTCTTTCAATGTCCTTCTAATGAATGATCAACTATAAGTTTATTTCATACATCTTTTGTAGTTTGAATTGATTTAGTTATCAAATTATTTACAACTTTTCCTCTCAATTAAAATAGTAATGGTTGGTCATTAATCTTACCTTATACCTCGATCATGTGCAACTAAAACTCAGCCTGATTGTTATCCAGGGCTACGTAAATCCTTGGAACATTTATTCCCATGTGCTCAACTATTTTAGCTTATCATACAATGTGCTCAGTCTTTTCTTTATCACCTCTTTGAGGCAATATCTGCGCATATGATCTCCACCATAATTCCAACATCGAATATATTGTATCCATGCCTTTTTCTCCACTATCTATGACATTTTGGGCTCCTTGAGAGTTGATTGTCCTTGCACAGTATTTCTGAGAAATGGTGGATTAGTCCCCTTCTTTCTCTAATCCACCTTGTTTTTAATCTTATCTTCCCAAGCATTTTGGAAAGTTGGTCTTCCCCTTTGCTTCTCATAAAGACACTATAATATCTCTAGGCAGAGTCCCTATTGTAATTATGAATTGTAAACATATTTGATAGGCTAGTGAGCTAAGTTATAATAAGCTAGGAGGCTTATGTGGTGATTAGGCTAGAGAGCCTAGATGCAAAGGCCAGTGAGACTACTATTGTATATGTATAAATGATCATATATCTAATATAATTACATCATTGCGTGTAGACTGACCATGAAGAAAGATTTATGGGGGACTAAGCTCCACCAGGTAGGGTGAGGGAGGGAGATAAGTGTCTAGGCCTAGAGGCTAACCTAGAGGCTTACCTCTAAGGGAATAATATTTTATTATTATTATTTCCTAAGGGATAAGGTGGACATGAACGGTGTTTTTCTAAGTTCCTGGGAAAGGGAACGAGTGCGAAGTGGAACACATGTGGCTACAGGAAGATAGGTGTCGACTTGGGTGCATGCAATTACAGCTGGGAAAGACATCTTGTTAGGGGGTTCGCTTCCCATTCTAGTGTTGCTTCCCATCCTTACATCGGGGACCAGTCTGGAGTCTCCTCATGACCCTTATGAATCTATGGAATCCTCATGACCCTTATGAATCTATGGAAGTTTGTCACCCTTCCCAAAAATTCACTAGGGATTCACATATTGAACCAGTTCTCCTTCATCATCGCCTCTGTATCTGGCACACACCTTGGGAACCTACAAGGATACTGGAGTTATCCTGTGTGTATATTGTAAAGTCTGAGAACCCTATAATTTTCTGAGTCATGTGTGTCATAACGATTGGTTGTTGTAGCCCACACAGTTCCTTGATTGAGTGTGTCTTGTTGCCATCGTCTATTCCTTACGAATCTTTTCTGTTGTCCTCACCTTGATGGAATTGAGTTGAATATGGTTGAAGAAGCGGGTTGTCAGGCATGTGAGCAACTCTCTCCAGGTGAGAGAGTGTGATGAGGAAGTGAGTTCTCATGGAGGGAGTCTAGTAGCTGCTACAAATCTCTGAGAATTCCTATCTGGCCTGTTGTTGAAGCCTTGGAAGGGAGGTGGAGCAGCCAATGGACTGTGTGATAGTGAAGGTGTATACTTCTAGGGTGGGACAGGCATGTGGGAAATGAGAGTCTGTGAGTAGTGGGTGTAAGTGGCTCCTCGGAGAGAATCCTTCCTCTTAAACTGTGTGACTTTCTGTTGTTGACATCACTTGTGTTCGTTTGACATAAGAGCTGATTGAAGAAGAAGGTTGTTAGGCCTGTGAGAAGCTCTCCCAGGTGAGAGAGTTTGTTGGGAAGTGAGTTCTCTTGGAAGGGAGTCTCGTAGCAGCTACAATACTCTGAGAATTTCGGTCCAACCTGTTGCTCAAGCCCAAGGTAAGGGAGTTGTAGTAGCCAATGGACTTGTATTAGTGAAGCTATACCCTCATGGGGTGGAGAAGGCATGTGGGGAATGAGGGTATGTGGGTTTGTGGGAGTAAGTGTCAGCTAGGATAAAAGATCCTTCCTATTTTTTTGTGTAACTTCCTTGTTTTTGTTGCCAAGCCTAAAATTCCATTGCCCGATAGAGTTTAGTCCCTGCTCGAGGGTGACCCACTGATGAGCGTGATGAGCAGTGTGGTCTATGCCTGGTAGGTTTGTGAAAGGTATGCACGCAGTTGGTGTACTTCAATTAAAATGTAAGTACCCATTCCTATGTTCATTTACATGCTATGTATTTGTACATGCTATATTGATGAGTAATGCATGTATATGTTGTTATTTTATGGGTTCTACCTATGATTACTGCATGTATGTTTTTACTGTTATTTCCACATTAATTTGTGTATGAGAAGAATATGTTGTATGTTTATGTTTATATATATGCACATGATAATTGTCATTTCTATGAGGTAGCATGTCCTGGCCTAGGTGGCCTGGATGTGTACGATGTTTCTGCAAGAATCTCTGTGTGGCATAGCCCAGCAGGTTATGGCTGGGCATGCTACAAAATGGTAACATAGAAGAAAAAAAATGATTTTGTTGTTTGGGTAGCGCTACTCGATAGGGGTTGGTGGTCGAGGACATTACAAAATGGTATTAGAGCCAAGGTTCAAGCACTGATCCTATATGGGATGGATAAGTGGTCATTGGAACCAAGATTTCAGGTGAAAATTTTGTCAAGAGGAACCAATTTCGAAGATTAGAACATTTTTGAGTGTCGAGAGGTTACCTTGGTCATGTTATGAAGCTCAGGAGGTGTAGCGGTATTATAAAACCACGAAAGAGATGGTATTAGGCCGCAGAGTAATGTGGGCCGTAGGATCTCTTGAGGAGAAGGCGGACAATTCACGACCGTCAGATCTAGAGAAAAGTGCAGGAGGTTTAACCTGCAAGTCCTTCAGAATTTGAGACTTTGACAAAGTTATGTGTTATAGAGTGGAAGATGTTGAAGGCCCAAAGCCAAAAATTCCTCGAAGTGGAACTACATCATAGATCTGGGGAGAAGAGATCAACCGTTTGATTGGGCTGAAGTGGATCAGAACCATTGGATGAAGCCAAGGGTGGAAGTTACGACGTTGTATGAAGGGTGAAAAATCTCGAAGCTCTGAAGTCCAGAGTTAATATGGGCCGCTTGTCAAGAGGTGCATGTGTCAACAGACTGGCTTGTTCGGGATTTTGGTGTTCAGGAAAATTAGTGTATGTTAGGGCAAGAACTCCCGAAGCCCGAATCTCTGAAGCCCCAAAGAGCCAAAGTAATGATTCATGATGATGTTACTTGGATTGACATGGACACATGCGTTGTGTGCCATGTGTCAGTGGGTTTAAAACCCATGGAATATTGAAATTCCATTTGCAACGTGACATGTTTCAGCCATCTGATTGGGCCATGTGTCAGCCACTAGTATTCCACCACGTGGCACTCCATATGAGCATGGTTAGTGGGGCCCTGAGGTTACATAACATAGTTGAAGGTCCATATACAATGGGCCCACACTAGCGTTGATCATGATACATCAATATCGACGAACATGATGCATTGTTGGGACCAAATTTGCACAGGAGTTAATTCCCCAAGGCGGTCCCACAATACACACCACGGTTTCACCGAGGGGTTACGTGTAAGCTTCAAAAGAATTGTGGGGATAAAGGTAGGTTACTCCAAACCATTGATGTAGGCCCCCCACAAACTGAAAGGAATTAAGTGATGTGACATGATAGTGCTCGAACATCGAAACCCTGAGCCAGCATATGCATGATGATAGGAGACTAACACCAAAAGAAGGACACTCTGGAGGAAAATGGAACGGGTTGGCCACAAACCCTCCGAAGCCCGAAGTGTTGAATGATTGACAATCGTTGATCTGTTGAAGGACATATGACAAGTGGAGGTTACTATGGAAGATCAACACCTTAGAGAGAAAGGAGTTAGGGACTTCTGAAGATGGACTTCTGAAATTTAGAGGCCTGAAGTCCCGAATAAGAACCTATCCGATAGCACCGGGTCATAGCCTGTGGAAATATGCAATTGAGGGATGGAGAAAAAGGGATAGTGCCTGAAAATTGTGTTAAATAAGGCAAAATGGGTTAGGAAGGAAGCAGTTGGTTTCGTCTTGTTCGAACCTGCATTAGAATAGGTATTGAAGACCTGGGAACTTTATGATAGGGTCCAACAAATATCTAAGAGCCATTAGCTCAAAGAAAAGAGATCATTTCACAAGGAATGCATCAGAGAAGAAGCACAAGTTTTAAAGGATCATAGCTTTCTTATCAAAGCTCAGAATTGAACAAGGAAGCATTCATTGGAAAGATATCGGAAGAGGATTCTAGGTGGAGAAATCCATCTACGATACATGATAATGCATGAAACATAATTTCATATGGAGATGAAAGGCATGTGAATAAGGAAGGTTTTATGGAATATAAAGAGTTTGGAGACAAGATGTGACATCTCCAAGGATTAGCCCCATAGATTGGAGATAACACCTCCATTATTACTATTATAATATGTAGTGGAATCATAAAATGAAGGTCATCAAATATAGCATGATAGAAGTTGACTTTTCTAGTCAGGTTGAAAAATCAGATGGGTCAAGTCAAGAGAAAATAATAATTCATCAAGATAATACCAGTGCTGATATGCTCAGTCATGGAAAGGCTAAACCAAATTGCGTCAAGAAAGAAGTTGGTGTTAACTATCCAAGGTTACTCAAAGAACATGACTAGAAATATAATTGGGTCATGAAGGAGTTGGATCAAAGGGATCCAAGTAATATTGGAATGCTGAAAATTAATATCAACATAATATGTGGTGGCAAGTATGCAAGGTAGACAAGGAAAAAAAAAATGCTGGATGGAGTCAAGTCCATGAACATGCTAAGATAATGGAAGAAGAAATCATGAGATAGATATCAATCTAATAGGAATGCATGTCAACACTCCAGGAAGGAAAGATAGAATAGTAGAGGATTGTTTATGCACTCCAAAGGTGTGAAGGTATTTCCACAAGAGCATGGATATATCAAGTCAAGAATAATTTAAAAGTGAAATGACTTCTAAAGAAAAATAAATAAGGAACCAGGAAAAATAAAATGGTTCTAAGAATGGTTTTGAATGTAGAGGAGATGGTTCCTGACAAGAAGTCATCTTAAGTAACATAGAGCCATGAGTGACAACCCAAAAGGTTGGAGGTATCACCTGAATCTATGATGGTAAGGCAAAAGAAGGACTTTCATTTGATTCTATGTAACTAGAAAAAGGGGCATATGTGCATCCTTACAGTGTGCTGGAGATTGGATAGGTAAGTCAGGTTTGAAGCTAGTTGGGATAGATGGATCTAGAAAACAAATAAAAGTTCAAGGTTAATGTCAACATTAGTAATTGGCTGGAAATGCAAAGACAACCAAGAGTGATTTGGCTAGAAAGTGCTCAAGAAAAAAATAGTCATGTATAGTGACTACAATGAAAGCACAAGAAGATTCAGGAATCTAGGAAGAATTGAAGACTTCTGGGATCAACAAGGAAAAGTTTCACATGGGAAAGAAGTTGCTGAAATTGTGGTAGCAGCAGTTGAATTAGGGTTGGTTGAACAACCATAAGTAGAAAAAGAATTCTTTCATGTTTCAAGTGTTGTTTATGATGTTGCTACATATAGAAGGAAGAAACAAAAACTTGAAGGTTGTTTAGGTTTGATAAAAGAAGCATGAAAGCTTCTATTACCATCAACCATATAGGTATCATCAAATTTATTAATGGAAGTCATGCAGGTATTAGTTTTTATTACTCTTTTTGCATAATTGTTGAAGGGAATTTAGGTAAGAATTTCCTCAGCTAGAGTTATTTTGTAAAATCACATGATTATATTATTTAAATGCATACCATTGGATGTGGCAAAGGATGGAGGCATGTATTAATTCAAAACTTTTTAGCTTCTGAATGCACACACTGACACAGTAGAATGTCATGTTAATTTGGTTATGGGGTAATAACCAAAGAATTAAAAGATATCAACTTGTTATAGGAATGAATGCCAGTAAGCTAGTTATGTATGAGACCAGGACATGGTTGGATATGGAAAGGTTATGAGCCACATAGGTACTAAAAGCTTCCTACCATTAAATAAAACTTGGACTGCAACCTTTTTACTAACACTAATGAATACCACAAAATTATATTCTTGGTGTAGTGTTCGGGTCGAAAAGGAAGGCATCCAATTAATTAGGAAGACAATAGGAAGTGTGTGGATAATGTGTCTACACATTGGGCATAATTCCAACTTAGGGATGGTGAGATACATGACTGAGATAAAGAGCATTATGTAATTCAATGCAGGGTGCATTGAATAAGTATGCATTGAGAATTGCAGTTGTGCATAGTAAGTGATATAATTGTGTACTAAATGCAATGGTTGAATGTGTTTTGTAAGTACATGCATATATATTATTGCATGGAAATAATTGTTACTAACAACTGAAATGTTTTGAACTCATGAAGTTGAGGACATTTCAAGGAGGTGTTAGATATTGGAACAAGAAAGTTGCAAGTCAAGTAGTCACATGAGCATTGACTACAATAATTTTTCTTTTTCAGAAAAAGAAGTAATGAACTTACATATATTAATGTGAACATGCATATGCATAGAATGCTGGGTCATTCTATTTTATTAAATTGTTTTTAAATTGTGATTGAATTGCTAGGTGCAGGAAATTCTAAGATTAATGCATAAGGTTTTGTACATATTGCAATTGAATTATGATGTACAGGAAATATTGACAATTTGTTGGTTGTATGCAAGATGAATCATTGCAGGGAAAAAAAATGGTATGCAGTTTGGTGCCTTTGGAAAACCACAAGGACAGATGCATTCATAATATGGCAACAACCAAGAAGAATTATGAAATAGAATTTCATGTTTTGGGGAAAAGTTTAATTCCCTTTTGAACTAAGTTGGAGTTCCTAAATGAATTATTTTATGTTTTCTCATGATAACTACATGTGGGTGATGCATATGAGATGATGTTGATTAAAGTTACAGNGGTGTTGGACAGACGGGTGTTGGTCCTAAAGATCGGAAGGGCCGGGTGTTGGGGACAGGCATGTGGGGAATGAGAGACCGTTGGTTGGAGTGTTGTTGAGGTTTGGTACCTTGTCCTAGACCATGTTGATATGGATTGTAGACTATGACTATCTTGGGAAGTCATTGCCCCAATGGAGTCATAGCCCTCTTCAGGGGTGGAAGGTCTTCTCAATCAAAAGGTGTAGGAGTAGATTGTTTAATTCTATGAAGTCATAGCCCTGCTAAGAGTTTATCAGTAGTGATATCTAAGGCTGGGTGGAACATCGTGGATCTACAACCACTCAGTGATTTCAATGAGGTTTAATTGAAGCATGTAACAAGGAACAATGAGATGAATTCTTTCCTGAAGAATCTCTATGGAATAGAGCAATTGAATTTAAGCTGAAGTATGAATACCAGAATTGGTGCTTAAAAGTAGAGAACTAGGCGGATAACATGCTTCAAATAGCTAAAGCTTGGAGATTTTTGAAGATTTTTTTAATTATATATGTATAAACAAGTTGTACTAAGGACAATGCAAAAATAAGGGGAGGGGATTGTAATATCCCCAGGCAGAGCCCCAGTTTTAATTATGAATTGTAAACATATTTGATAGGCTGGTGAGAAGAGTTATAATAAGCTAGGAGGCTTATGTGGTTATTAGGCCAGAGAGCCTAGATGCAAAGGCCAGTGAACCTACTATTGTATATGTGTAAATGATCATATATTTAATATAATTACATCGTTGCATGTAGACTGACCACAAAGAAAGAGTTATGGGGGTCTAAGCTCCACCAAGTAGGGTGAGGGACGGGGGTATGTGTCTAGACCTAGAGGCTAACCTAGAGGGCTTACCTCTAAGGGAATAATATTTTATTATTATTATTTCCTAAAGGTTAAGGTGGACATGAATGGTGTTATCCTAAGTTCCTGGGAAAGAGAACGAGTGCAAAGTGGAATGTATGTAGCTACATGAAGACAGGTGTTGACCTGAGAGCATGCAGTTATAGCTGGGAAAGTCAACTTGTTAGGGGGTTCTCTTCCCACTCTGGCATTGCTTCCCATCCTTGTGTCAGGGACCAGTTTGGAGTTTCCTCACGACCCTTACAAATCTCTAGAAGTATGTCACCTTTCCCAAAAACTCACCAGGGATTTACATATTGAACTAGTTCTCCTTCATCATCACCTTTGTATCTAGCATGCACCTTGGGAACCTACGGGGATACTGGAGTTATCCCATGTGTATCCTGTGAATTTTGAGCACCCTGTAATTGTCTGAGCCATGTTGTGTCATAATGGTTTGTTGTTGTAGCCCACATAGTTCCTTGACTGAGTGTGGCTTGTTGACATCCTTTGTTCCTTACTGAGCTTTGTTGTTATCCTCAACTTGATGGAATTGAGTTGAATCTGGTTGAAGAAGAGGGTTGTTAGGCTCGTGGTTGAAGAGGTGGGTTGTGAGGCCTGTGAAAAACTCTCTCTAGGTGAGAGAGTGTGTTGAGGAAGTGAGTTCTCCTAGAGGGGGTCTAGTAGCTACTACAGAGCTTTGAGAATTCAAGTCTGACCTGTTGCTGAAGCCTCAGAAGGGAGCTGGAGAAACCGATGATCTATGGTGATAGTGAAGGTGTATACTCCTAGGGTGGGACAGGAATGTGGGGAATGAGAGTCTATGATTAGTGGGCATAAGTGGCTCCTGGGATAGAATCCTTCCTTTTAAACTGTGTGACTTTTTGTTTTTGACATCACCTGTGTCCGTT
Source organism: Picea mariana (assembly GCA_032191745.1). Taxonomy (NCBI): domain Eukaryota; kingdom Viridiplantae; phylum Streptophyta; class Pinopsida; order Pinales; family Pinaceae; genus Picea; species Picea mariana. Next base: position 97,944 of record JASDQU010108580.1, read on the forward strand.
TGACATAAGATTTGATTGAAGAAACAAGTTGTTAGGGCTATGAAAAACTCTCCCGGGTGAGAGAGTTTGATGGGAAGTGAGTTTTCCTGAAAGGGAGTCCTCTAGAAGCTACAATACTCTAAGACTTCTGGTCCAGCCTCTTGTTGAAGCCCAAGGTAAGGGAGGTGTAGTAGGTGATGGATTTGTATTAGTGAAGGTGTACCCTCCTGGGGTAGAGTAGGCATGTGGGCAATGAGGGTTTGTGGGTTTTGGGCGTAAGTGGCTCCTGGGATAAAATATACTTCCTTTTGTTTTGTGAAACTTCCTTGTTGTCCTTGCCAAGCCTAGAATTCCCTTTCCCGATGGATTTTAGTCCCAGCTCGAGGGTGACCCACTACTGAGCGTGATGAGAAATGTGGTCTATGGCTGGGAGGTTCATGGAAGTTATGCACGCAGTTGGTGTACTTCAATTAAAATATAAGTACCCATTCCTATGTTCATTTACATGTTATTTATTTGTACATGCTATATTGATGAGTAATGCATGTATATTCTATTATTTTATGGGTTCTTCCTATGATTATTGCATGTATGTTCTTATTGTTTTCTCCACATTAATATGTGTATTAACAAAATATGTTGTATGTTTATGTTTATATATATGCACATGATAATTGTCATTTCTATGAGGTGGCATATCATGTCCTAGGTGGCCTGGATGTGTACGATGTTTCCGCAAGAACCTATGTGTGGCATAGCCCAACAGGTTATGGCCGGGCATGCTAAAAAATGGTATCAGAGAAGAAAAAGAATGATTCAATTGTTTGGGTAGTGCTACCCAATAGGGGTTGGTGGTTGGCGACCTTACAGACACTTAGTGGGACTTACAATTTACTCCAATGTTTTAGTGTCATCATATTGTATCTTTTCACTGATAAATGAGCGAAACTCACCGAAGTACCTATGAATTTTAAGTTTCTCATCCTTGATGAATGCGACATATTTCAACATCTCTAAGAATATCCTTTCATACCCATCTATTGTCATACTACCAAGCTTGAGTTTGAACAAATCCTTCATTTTCTTGTCATAGTACCACTTGGTTAAGTGTTTCTTTTGGAAATACCTCTTGAACTCCCTCCAAGTAAATTTCTTATCATTAATGCATTTCCCTTGCACAAACTGATCCCACCACTTTGATTCTTTTCCTTTTAGTTGATAGATGAAAATTCTCCCTTCTTCCCACGTAAAATAATTATGCACCTGGAAGTACTTCCTCATACCCAACAACCAGGTCTTCACATCCTCATTCTTTTTGTGCTCACCATCAAAGGTAGGAGGCTTGATCTTATACATTTATCCATGTAGCTTTTCCACCCTAGTCATTCTCTTATGATTTCTGATAGGATATGGAATCAAAATACTGCACACTTTCCTAAAAGAATGCTTTGGTAAATGGTGATGATGCCTATCAACACTCCTTTCTTATCTTTTTTTCTCATCATGAAAGATAAGAATTATTGACCCACTTTTCTGTGTCTCCTTTTCCATTTTCGTTTCTATTATGTCTAGGATCTACATCAATTTGACATTGAAGTTATCTTGATACTCCTTAGATATCATAATCCTTTCATTATCATCATTATAACTTTGGACATTTTTTGAAATCCTTTTATGGTTTTGTTGATCCTAAAGTCTTCACCTGGCTACTAAAGGGAAAAGATAGGCCACCTCAAGTTTAGAATAGTTGATTTTAATTTTTGTTGGTCAGTTAGAGGGTTGGTTCTACCAATACAAGAGCATGGTTGGGTTTGAAGATTATAGGGATGAGGGTCCTCCTTGGCTGGTGGAACACTAATGACATACAAGTGAAATAATAAAAACAAAGGGAAACATCAAACCACTCAATGAATAATCTGTTGCAAGAGGTTTAATACTTAAAATATCATTTCAAGACATTAAAGATGTATCAAAAACACAATTAGTCCTTTAGGTTGCGATAAAAACCAATATTCACCAAGCATTAGTTGTTTTCATAGGTTGCATATCAATAAAGACAAGTTATACAATAGCCGAAGGAAATAAAATGTACTTTGTATAGATAAAATAAAAAATGCATTCAAGATAAGATAAAAAGACATGAAGATTTGAACGAAACATTGTCATCAAGAGTATATTCACCAGGTAGATAGCCTTAATCCATGCATAGAATGGGTCCAAATAGTATGATGTATTGCTATCCTTTCCCAAAAACTCCAACCTTTTAAACATACAGAAGTTGCATATTTATCAGGGTTGCAGAGGCTCTCATCCATCTGGGACTGAGACTTAACTCTACATTAAAAATTGTAAAACAATTGATTAACTTGACTAAAACATTGTTGGAGTACAACAATGTATACTTCACACTTGACTTAATAAAAAAGAGTGGTTCTTATCAAACATAGAAGACCACTTATTATGCTTTAAAATAAAAAGAGTCTTGAAATGAACAATAAAAAACTACTACTAGCAATGAAAATGGACTGATGCATGTGCTGGAATGAACTGGGATTGGCAGAAAAAGACTAAAAGTGATAGAAATGAGTTCTGCGTTGAGAACTGGCATGCATGAGAGGTGTTTGAGGCCACTAGAGGATAACCGACTGCATTTGGCAGCTTCTACACATTATCTGTTTGAGGAAGAGGTAGATCTTCTAGTGTTTTTCCTAGAGTCTTCGACATTCCTGTTTTCTCTGTGATGGAATAGTCATAGTCTGCTACCATTCTACTTCTCCTCGTGACTTTCCTTTGATGATTTGGCTTAACGACCAGTTGGTTTCCATGTGCCACTCTCAGATTGGACCCTAGACGTGATATAAACACGTGATTACAGATTTTTTCAAGGGCGGTTTGGATCCATACCTCTCCGCTCCCCGCAATCCACCACCAACTTCCACATACCTGTGTGGTTATACCATGGTTTCAATTGTGGAACCGCTCAAGGATGTTAATGTTCGATCATTTTCCATCCCCGAAATGAAGTGTGGTCATCAATTGTGTTGCAATATGCGATATGGGTAACCCTGCCATTTTAACACCCATGCTAAAGTTTTCTTAGTCTTCTAGTTTTAGAATTCCTCTAACCCCATTTAGTGATGGTGCCAAATCAGAACATCGGGACTTCGAAAGTCTGGTGCTTTGGCGATTTCAGCCTATGTTGAGTTGAAAAACACCTGTGGAGTGGTAGGGCCCGAAGCGACGTGGCATCCTGACGTCACTTCAGGAATTTAGTGGTTCAACGCTTTGGGAGTTCAGGAGTTCAGGATGTAAAGCATGGAAATCTCCCGAAGTAACTTTCTCTTGGTTGACATGACACTCTCTCATCACTTCGGGACTTTGATATTGAGGATATTTTGAATGTGAAGTGTATATAACTCCCGCAGTGTCAAAATCGCGAAGTGATTAGCGTGTGATTATCACTAATTAAACCTGGATTAAGCTATTTTTATCATCTAAATATTTTGGGACATCGAGGCTCTATGTTTCATAGAACTATGCTTGCTCTAAACGAAAAAATCCCGTAGTGATAATGTTGTGAAGTGACATGTTGGTCTGATTACATATGATGTCATGGATTCTGATGTGTCATGGAATTAAGGGTGACACATGTCACATGAAAATGAGCAGATGACATGCCCAAAGGTTCCTGCAGTGATTTCCATGTGTCAGCACCAGATAGGTGCCACATGACTCCGACAGATGAGCACCACGTGTATTAACTGATGAGTGCCAAGTGTCTTCAACACTTCAGCGTTTCGGCATTTCGACACTTTGGGGATTTTTTCTGGTCATTAATCCTTACACGACTTTGAAAATATGAATGCATGAGAGCCGTTAATCTGAACTGTACATGGGATCTCCACTCTTGAAAATTTAACCTATCTTTTTGCTTGTATTTCAATCCCGAAATTGACTTCTCTAAATGGTGCATTTTTTCTCATGGTTTTTCATGTGCATACAACATACTTGACCGACATGCTGCAAGATCAATTAAAGGAAAACAAGATGGAAAGAAATTCAAAATCAAACCAAACATGCAATTATCTTTCAAGGAAAACATAAATAATTGTGTGCAAAGAAATAGTCAAGCAAGTCAATGAAGAAAAACAAGTCATTAAACAAATGGGAAATTGACTTGACCAACCTTAAGAGGAAAAACTTCTAGGAAGGTACACAGAAAAGAGAGATGAGGGGAAAGGGTGCAGACCTAGGTTACAACATTGTCTCCAACCAGGGATACCACTTCCCTGTGAGGTGCTAAGAACAATAGATCAATTCCTTTGAATTTAATAACTTTCTCCCACCTTCCTTTCTTTAGCTCCATTCTATTTATCAGCCATGCTTCTATGAGAATTAGCACTAAAACTAACCCCAATGCCTTTGTTGGGATATGGAGTCTTTATTCACACACAACTAACTAATCAAATCAAAAAACAAAAGGAAAGCATCTATGGTACAAGAGGGACCTTCCCTCATCCTTAGACAAAATAGTGTTTTAGGAAGCGCCCATTTACTAGGCCTCCAAATATCTATGCATCATCTAGATCGTGCAAGATAAATGTGCTATTGTCTAGAACCTCAACCACCTTAAAAGGGCCAAACCAGAGGTTATCAAACTTACCATGCCTAGACTTTTCATCCCTTCTGGCATCCCACCTCAAGACCAGGTCACCTTCTTGAAAGATCTCCTTCTTGGTTTTCTTGTCAAAGGTTGATTTGATCTTGATCTGGTATGCTTCGATCCTCTGATCCAACAATTATCTCTTTTTTTAAACCTCAATAATATGGAATATTCTCCTTTGGATGTCATTTGGCTCTTCAATCTCTTCCTGCAAGAATTTTAGGACTGGTATACCAAGATGGGTGGAAAAAACTGCATCTACACCATAGAAAATTTGAAACGATGAGGTTCCCAAAGACTTCTTAGTGTTGCTTCTATCATCCCACAATGTATACTTGAGCTTAGAGTCCCAGGATTTCTTGTTTTCATTCAACGACTTCTTGATAATTTGGATGAGAGTTTTATTTGATGACTCTGCCAGACGATTCCCCTGAGGGTAATAGGGTGTGGAATGTGTCAAGGAAATTTTATGACTACCACAGAAGTCGATCATGGATTTGGACTTGAATTATTGGGAATTGTCTATTATAAGCTTGTTGGGCAAGCTATATCTGGAAAAAATATTGGTTTCCAGGAAATTCATGATCGCCTTGTCAGTGGCATTACTGGTGGGCACAACCTTGATCCACTTGGTGAAATATTTAGTGGCAGTGAGAGTCCACTTATGCTTCCCACTGGAGGATGGATTTATCTCACCTATGAAGTCTAACCCCCATTTTTGAAATGGACCACTAGCAGTGATAGGTTTTAGGGGTAGTGATAGTAACTTCTGTTTCCCTCCAAATTTCTAACCTTCATTGCAGGCCCTAACAATTGAAAATATATCGTAGAAAAGTGTGGTCCACTAGTAACCTTCCCTTAGGATCTTGAAAGTTGTGGCCTTCCAATGTTGGTGTCCTACACATACTCTTCTATGCATTTATATTTTGACTTGTTTGGCTTCATTTTCATCAAGGCATTTTAATAGGATGCCAACAGGATCCCTCCAATACAAGTTCTGGTTTGAAATGCAGAATTTGATGGCATTCAATTTGATGGAACTGAACTTTGTCTTCTTAATATATGTTCGACATTCAAGATGATATAGAAAATAAATCACGTTTCTATACCAAGGTGAAGAGGAGTAATTTTCAAATACTGACATGTTGCCTGGTCCAGGCCGTATGATGGGTGCATCTGATTGGGTGAAGATTTGATGTAATTATAGCACTTTACAGTTTGATACTGATAACAACTTAGAAAGTCCTTGTCCCTTGATCAACTTGGTCGGTTTTATGTGTAGTTTGTACTCCAATAGTTTGAAAATCCACTTCCCTCTTTTCCCCTCATTGTTTGGTTGGACCAGGATCTCTTTGACACCGTTGCTAGGAACAAAAGTTGTTATGCTAGACTGTAACACATATACCCTGAAGGCCTTGAGTTCTTTGACCAATGCATAAGCCTAATTTTCTAATATATTATACTTTAGATCAACATCTCAAATATATTTTCTAAAAAAGGCTATGGGTTGTTCATGCCCTTCTCCATTTTTCTTCAGTAGTACAACAACGATGGTCTCCTCGAAAGTGAAAGAAAATATGAAGAAATATTTGGTATAGTCAGGGCTAGATAATATAGGGGATTCAATCAAAGCCTTATTGATCCTTTGGAATGTTGATTTTTCCTCTAACGACCATTTTATCACAACATCTTTCTTCAACATGTCAGTGATAGGCTTCAGGATTTTGGCGAAATTTGGCACAAAGCGCCTTAGGAAGTTTATCTTGCCAGTGAAAGACTAGATAGATTTTTTGTTTCTAGAGATTTCAATATCTTGAATGGTATCTACTCGCTTCATATAAATTTGTATACCTCCTTATAATATGATGTGGCCCTGGAGCTTCCCTTTTGCCATGGAAAAGTGAGCCCTCCAAGGATTCAAAGATATTCCGTATCTTCTGCATTTCCGGAAAAGTTGCTCCAGATGCTGCAAATATTCATCATTAGTCTTGGAGAAAATGGTGATGTCATCCAAATATATAACCATAAATTTTTCTTTTCCTCCCACGAAAGCTATGTCCATGGCCCTCTAAAAAGTGGCCCCTGCGTTGATCATCCCAAAAGGCATCTTGGCGTACATGAATGTTCCCCGTGGGTTGGTGAATGTTGTTTTTTCTTTGTTCTCTTCACACACTGCTATATGGTTTCAACCAGAGTATCCAGCTAACAAGGAAATCCTGTGTGCACCTACCACCCTCTGTAAAATATGATCCATCTTGGGGAGGAGGTAATTGTCTTTTAGAGAAAACTTGTTGAGATTTCGGAAATCAACGCACAAGTGTATCTCCCCATTTTTCTTTCTTACAGGTACCAAGTTGGCAACCCATTTTGAGTACCTCAATGGTACAATAATATTTTCATCTAGCATTCATTTCAACTCTTTCTCAATTATGGACATCAGCATGGGATTAAATTGTTAAATCTTCTGTTTGAATGGCTTGGAGCTCGCCTTTAGAGGTATCTTATGTTGGATGATGTCAGTGCCAAATGTATTCAAATCCTCATACGACTAAGAAAAAGTATCAACAAACCTTTTGATGAGATTGGCATACCTATCTTTTTGTTCTCTAGCTAATGTTTTGGACAACTTGATGATCTTGGAATTCTCAGTGATCCCAATATTGCAATATGTTATCTCTTCTTCTTGATTCATTATGGCAGCTTCTCTGGAAATTTCATTATTGTCAAACAACCTCTCCAGTGGCACTAGTCCTCTTGTAATGTGATTGGTTTTTAGCTCCACTATCGTGGCCATCTATTATCTTTATCATATGAGGTGTTTGTTGATTTTATAATTCATTATTTTCACCTTCTTGGCCTTCTTGGTCGATTGTGATATTGGAGAATTCATCAATGGCCTGTAGAAACCTCTGCAGCTCTAGATCATCACTAAAGACTTGCTAGTGCTTTATGTTGTCTGGTATGGTTGTCCTATGTCTGATTTCCACCTGATATTTTATATTTGGACCAATGGGAGGTCTAAAAGTGCAAGAAGACAAGGCCAAAGAATATTCCTTTTGATTCTCATATCTGGGGATGAAGGATATATTAAATGCTAGAAAGAAATTGTCGATCAGGTCCCATACCTTGTTTATGTATTGCTTGAACCTCTATTGTTTAGCTTGACATATGTTCTTAACTTGATTGATGATTAACTTGGAATCACCAAAAACTACTAAACAATCAATGGCCATGTCTTTTGCATCCCTCAATCCCATCACCAAAGCTTTGTATTCAACTATATGGTTAGTAGCTTCAAAATCCATCTTATAAAAGAGTGTTATTACCTCTTGTGAAGGGGAGATGAGGAGTACATATGCCCCAGATCCTTCCTTTGATGAAGATCCATCGAAATACATCTTCCATATTTTGTTTTGTTGATCTGTCAACAATTGCTCTTTGTGTTGGCTAATTGACATTTCAGGTTCATCATCACTTAAATGAAAAACAGATGAGCCTATATCACCCTCAAAAACATAAGTTGGGTGATTTCTTAGGTTTTGATGGTCACTGACGATATAGTATAATCTTACCTCTCTCTATAGACTCCTATGTTCCCCTCCGAACACAAGGATTGTGGCGTAAGTGAGGTCCATTTGTAATGATCCTCCAACCTTCTTAGCCCAAGTTATGGATAACAACATACATAACTTTGAGGGAATGTCATCCATGACAATATCCATCACTACACTCTTCATTGGTAGTTGTTCTAGAGAAACCACCATATTCTTTATCAGTCCCAGAAATTTTAATTTCTTAGAATCAAAGGAGTACAGGTCCTAGTAGGTTTTGGTGATCTCTAAACCTAGTTCTTCCATAACAACTTTGGGCATAATATTATGCGAGGCTCATAAGTCCATAAGACAGTTATGAAATATCTTATCATGGACATTTAAATATATTTAGAATGGTGGAGAAGCATCAAAGCCAACCTCAATGTGTGGAACCATAGTAATGGCTGGGTCCTCATCCTGCAGACTAATTACGTCAAAATATACAATAGAAGTAGTTGGTTGCAAAAATTTCATGACAATTTTTTTGAAAGGTTCATTATTTATTAATTCTATCAAAGGCACGGGGATATTGATCTTTCTCAATTCATGTTCTAGGATGAAATAGGTTGGTGGCCTATCAACTTCTTTTATTTCATGGACTACAAGTTTGGATGGGGGAAATTGCTAAACTTTGGATGACATATATTTCCTTGGGTTTGGCTTGGGAAGGACTTCAACTTTTTTGTTTTGATCAGAGGTAGTGGCTCTAGGATCCCCTGCTCTTGTCCTCAAATAATTGTTTTTCTGGGGTTGGCCTTCAATAACTCCCTCTTCCCCTATCTGATTATCAAACTAATATGACAATTGTGCTACCTCATATTCTTGCTACGTTGAGTGACTAGTATAATAATTCATTTCATTGAAAAGTACAACAGTGTGATCTACAAAATCGCTATCTACATCTATCTCCTCAATTTGATTGTCTTGGAAAGGAGGCAGTACCATTTGATCATCAACATTCCTCCTTTCTCTCTGCATTATCTGAGGTGCATCATTAGGGCTTATGAACTGATTTGGATTTCTATTTCCATCCCCTTGAAAATCCCTGTTTGCTTTTTTAGATTCCCATTTCATATTAGCTATTTCAGATGCCAGATCCTTCAAAGTTTTGGTCATTTCATCAAGTTTGGTATCAGATGTGGCTCAGTTAGAGGAGGCAGGGGGATCTTCTCTCTATTTGTTCTTGTCTTTATCAGATCTAGTCTTTAACCTGTCTGATGCCAAGATATTGGATTCAACCTCAATGGCTACTTCTTGCATGGAAAACATGGTGATGGATCTTCTCTCCCTTATAAGAAGGGAGAAATATGCATCAAATGCATTGGCATAAGTGATATTGGCAGAGGGTTCGGTTGGTTTGATCTCATCTAGGATTCTACCATACATCTTATTGAATCTCTTGGTGAAGTCTAAAATAGATTCACCATTCTTTCTCTTTAGTGCTCCAAACTCAGTGATGTAGTAGAGATAATCTCTCTTATCTCCCCACTGCTTTATGAAAGATTCATCTAATGCCTCAATCTCTATGATGGAGGTTGGAGGAAGACCCTGAAACTATTTCCTTACTTCCCCATCTAGACTTTGCACAAACAAACTCATCCACACATATGCATAGTCAATGTTAAAGTTTTTTACAAAGTTGTAAAAGGATATCAAATTTTCCTCGGCAGTGACATCGCCTTCCCCATTATACATTGGTAAATATTTCATGTAATCTGTGGCTGGGAGTGCATGTAAGCCTATAGGAAGATATAGGGGTACTTGCATACCTGGCAACAATGATGACATTCATCTTGTTAGAAGCCATGGATTGGGAAATAGGAATCTAAATATTTATAAGAGCTACAGGGGTGGATGTTGGACTGGATGATGAAGTAGAGCTAGGATTTGAAGATGTTTTAGGTTCCTTGGAATTTTGATTCTAAGGGATAGCAAATTCAAGCTACTTGTGATGATGAAGAGGAGTAGACTCTTTGGGTACAAATTTACCCTTGATGGGGGAGGTATATCTTTGAGCTACGGTGGATTTTCTAAGTTTCCTTTATGGCTCAGAGATTACTGTGTACTTATAAGGGTTAGGATGAGCCTTGGTGGCTTTGATATGTTCAAAATTTGACTTGCTGAGTCCTTTTCTGGGCGCCGGTATTTCTTTCATAAATTCTACTAAGTTGAGTCACCAAGTGAAAGATGGCAGTCTTCCTATGTCTGATCTTCATTCACCATCAACGTTTAGATATATTCAGTGTCATTTTCCCAAGGAAATAGATCTCGTTACTCCGTTCCTTGGCAATGACGCCATAATATGTTGATCCTAAACTCTACACCTGACTGCTAAATGGAAAATCTAGGCCACCTCAAGTTTAGAATAATTGATTTTAATTTTTGTTGGTCAGTTAGAGGGTTGGTTATACCAATACAAGAGAATGGTTGGGTCCGAAGATGATAGGGATGAGGGTCCTACTTGGATGGTGGCACACTAATGACAGAAAAGTGAAATAATAAAAACAAAGGGAAACAACAAACCATTCAATGAATAATCTGGTGCAAGAAGTTTAATACTTAAAATATCATTTCAAGACATTAAACATGTATCAAAAACACAATTACTCCCTCAGGTTGTGATAAAAACAAATATTTGCCAAGAATTATCTATTTTCATAGGTTCCATATCAATAAAGACAAGTTATACAACAACTGAAGGAAATGAAATGTACTTTGCACAAATAAAAAAAACTACAATCAAGATAAGATACCCAAGGTATGTTGTACGGGTTCTCTGAGCAATATAACATTTATCAATCTAATTTCTTCTTTCGTCTCTGTTGAACTACTTAACACTTACGCTTTTGCATATGTGCTTCCATAAGCAATAAGAAAGCCTCTGTAGGAGGTGCAAGGACATACCTATCAGTCAGAGAAAAACTTCTAGAAATGGCATGCTCCAGGAATCAAAAAATCCATTTTTGTGCTTAGATGAGGACCTCCACCCATCCATAAGAAGAAATTATTCCCTCACTGGCTGAGGAGGATTCCAATACTGGTGGTTCGATGTGCCTATCTGGGTGAAAGCACAGAACTACTTTGCCTTAGCTCTCCTGCCATCCCGACCAAAGGACGGTGCACTTTTTTCTGCATAACCGGATGAATGAATAGAGTTGTTGGCTGGTATAGAAAATCGAGTAACTAGTCCATCCGTTGATAATAATGATAAGCGCAAATCAGCCTACCTGATATCCCTTGGTCTGCTTCCCTCCAATTCGAAACCAGCTATCTAGATCAGTTTCCCCAGGGACTCTCCTTAGCAGGGCACTCTCCAACGTTTGCTGCGGGAGAGGGATGGGGATCTATTTTCTTCACATCCTTTCTGTTGCTCTTCCCGGACAATCCCACCCATTATACCTAAATCCAGCTGTCAGACGACCTTGGAGCTGAGGGAGGAAAGGGTCAAAGGGAAGGAGATCCGACACTTGGTGGGAGAGTGCTAAGCATGCCGAGAGAGGGAGGGGGGTTCAGTACGTAATATGCATCTGATATCAGAATCGTAGGAAGGGTAGCCAGCCTGAGGAACGAGCCATCACTCATCTCACGAGCAGGAGTTGTGTTTTAGTCTTGCTTTCTTTCATTTCCCTAGATGAAAAACTTCATTTTGAGTTTTCCCGTCTGGAAAAATTTCATTTTGCAATGAATTACCCTGCGAGCGGAGTCCACGTAGCGAGCTTATTCGAACACATGAATATTTGAATGAAACATTGTCATCAAGAGTATATTCACTAGGTAGAGAGATTTAATCCATGCATAGAACGGGTCCAACCAGTCTGAAGTATTTCCATCCTTTCCCAAAATCTTCGACCTTCCAAACATACAGAAGCTGCATATTTATCAGGGTTGCAAAGGCTCTCGTCCATCTGGGACTGAGACTTAACTCTACATTAACAATTGTAGAACAATTTATTAACTTGACTAAAACACTGCTAGAGTAAATAAATGTATACTTCACACTTGACTTGATAAAAAAGAGTGGTTCTTATCAAACACATAATACCACTTATTATGCTTTAAACTAAAAAGAGTCTTGAACTGAACAATTAAAAACTGCTACTAGCGATGAAAATTGATTGATGCATGCACTGGAATGAACTGGGATTGGCAGAAAAGGACGAAAAGAGACATATTTGAGTTATGCGTTGAGCACTGGAATGCATGCATGGTGTTTGAGGCCACTCGAGGATAATCAGTTGTATTTGGAAGCTTCTTCACATTATTTGTTTGAGGAAGAGGTAGGTCTTCTGGTGTTTTTCCTGGAGTCTTCGACATTCATGTTTCCTCTGTGATGGACTCATTGTAGTCTGCTACCATTCTTCTTCTCCCCGTGACTTTCCTTTGACGATTTGACTTAATGCTCAGTTGGTTTCCATGCACCGCTCTCGGATTGGACCCTAGATGTGATATAAGCACATGATTGCGGAAGTTGTCAAGGGAGGTTTGGATCCACACCGCTCCACCCCCCACAATCCACCACCAACTTCCACCTACCCCTGTGGCTATACCATGGTTTCGATTGTAGGACCAATCAAGGATGTTAACGTTCGAGAATTTTCCATCCCCTCAATGAAGTGTGGTCGTGGATCGTGTTGCAATCTACGATCTGGGTAACCCTTCCATTTTAGCGCCCCTCCTAAAGTTTTCTTAGTCTTCCAATTTTAGACTTCCTCTAACCCCATTTAGTGATGGTGCCAATTCAAAACTTCGAGACTTCGACAGTCAGGTGCTTCAGTGATTTCGGCCTATGTTGAGTTGAAAAATACCCGTGGAGTGGTAGGTCCTGAAGCGACATGGAATCCTGACGTCACTTCAGGTTTCAGCACTTGGGAGCTTCGAGACTTTGGGAGTTCGGGATGTAAAGAATGGAAATCTCCTGAGGTAACTTTCTACCGGTTGACGTGGAAATTTCTCATCACTTCAGGACTTCGGGCTTCAGGAGCTTTTGAATGTGAATTGTATATAACTCCCATAGTTCTGAACTCACGAAGTGATTAGCATGTTATTATCACTAATTCAACCTATATTAAGCCATTTTTATCATCTAAATATTTTGGGACTTTGGGGCTCTAGGTTTCGAAGAACTATGCTTGGTCTGAATCGAAAACTCCCATAGTGACAATGTTGTGAAGTGACATGGTGGCCTGATGTCATATGATGCCATGGATTCTAATGTATCATGGAAAGAAGGGTGACACATGTCATGTGAAAATGAGTGGATGACATGCCCAAAGGTGCCTGTAGTGAGTGCCATGTGTCAGTGCCATATGGGTGCAACGTGACTCCGACGGATGAGTGCCACATGCCTGAATTGATGAGTGCTAAGTTTCTTTGGCACTTCGGCGTTTCGACACTTCGTGGCTTCTGTCTAGTCTTAAATCTTTGTGTGACTTTTAAACTCTTAATGCACGAGAGCCGTTAATATGAACTGTACATGGGATATCCACCGTTGAAAATTGAACTTGTCTGTTTTCTTGTATTTCAAGCCCGAAATGGACTGCTCTGAATGCTGCATTTTTTCTCATGGTTTTTTCCTATGCATACAACATACTTAACCGAACTATTGTAAGTTCAATTAAAGGAAAAAAAGATGACAAGTAATTCAAACACAAACTAGACATTCAATTATCTTTCAAGGAAAACATAAATAATTATGTGCAAATAAACAATCAAGCAAGTCAATGAAGAAAAACGAGTCATTAAAAAAATGGAAAATTGACTTGACTAGCCTTAAGAGGAAAAAATTCTAGGAAGGTACACGGAAAAGAGAGATGAGGGGAAGGGGTGTAGACCTAGGTTACAACATTGGCTCCAACTACAGATAACACTTCCCTATGAGTTGCTAAGAATAGTAGATCAATTCCTTTGAATTTAATAGCTTGCTCCCACCTTGCCTTCCTTACCTTCGTTCTGTCTACCAGCCATGCTTCTTTGAGAATTAATGCTGAAGCTAACCCCAGTGCCTTTTTTGGGCTATGGATTATTTATTCGCACAAAACTAACTAATCAAATGAAAAAACAAAAGGAAAGCATATATGGTACAAGAGGGACCTTCCCTCATCCTTAGAAAAATTAGTATTTCAAGAAGTGCCCATTTACTGGGCCTTCAAAGTTCTCTACATCATCTAGATCATGCAAGATAAATGCATTATTGTCTAGAACCTCAACCACCTTAAAAGGGCCAAACCAGAGGTTATTGAACTTACCATGCTTAGACTTGTCATCCCTTCTGGCATCCCACCTCAAGACCACGTCACCTTCTTGAAAGATCTCCTTGGTTTTCTTGTCAAAGGTTAATTTGATATTTCTCTGGTATGCTTCAATCCTCTAATCTAGTGCTTCTCTCTTTTGTTGAACCTATATAATCTGGAAGATTCTCCTTTGGATTTCATTTGGCTTCTCAATCTCTTCCTGTAAGAATTTTAGGACTGGTATACCAAGATGGGTGGGAAAAACTGCATCTACACCATAGAAAAGTTGAAACAAGGAGGTTCCCAAAGACTTCTTGGTGTTGATTTTTTTGGCCCACAAAGCATACTTGAGCTTAGAGTCCCAACATTTCTTTTTTTTTTCGGTCAAAAACTTCATGATAATCCTGATGAGAGTTTTGTTTCATGACTCTGCCAGACCATTCCCATGAGGGTAATAGGGCGTGAAATGTGTCAAGGAAATGTTATGACTACCATAGAATTTGATCATGGATTTATACCTGAATTATTGGGCATTTTATATTATAATCTTGTTTGTGCAACCGAATTTGGAAAAAATATTGGTTTCTAGGAAATTCATGATCACCTTGTCAGTAGCATTCTTGGTGGGCACAACCTTGATCCACTTGGTGAAATAGTCAGTGGCAGTGAGAATCCACTTGTGCTTCCCACTAGAGGATGAATTTATCTCACATATGAAGTCTAACCCCCATTTCTAAAATGGACCACTAACAGTGATAGGTTTTAGGGGTAGTGATAGTAACTTCTATTTTCCTACAAAATTCTGACATTCATTGCAGGCCCTAACAGTAGGAAATATATCATAGAAAAGGGTGGGATAGTAGTACCCTACCCTTAGGACATTGAGAGTTGTGGCCTTCCAATGCTAGTGTCCTCCACATACTCCTCTATGCATTTCTATTGTGACTTGTTTGGCTTCATTTTCATCAAGGAATTTTTATAGGATGCCAACAAGATCCCTCCAATACAAGTTTTGGTTTGAGATGAAGAATTTGATGGCCTTCAATTTGAGAGACCTGGCCTTTTTCTTCTTCAGATACGGAGGACATTCAATATGCTGCAGAAAATAAATGGAGTTTCTATACCAAGGTGAAGAGGAGTAATTTTCAAATACATGCATGTTGTCCGGTCCAGGCCGTATTTTGGGTGCATCTGATTGGGTGAAGATTTGATGCAATTATATCACTTTATAGTTTGATTATGATAACAACTTGGAAGGTCCTTGTTGCTATAGTGGGAAAACCCCTCAACGAACTACACCACGGTTCTAAAATGTAGGCAGAGCTAACCATTTAAAGTCTCCTACTTTTTATCAACTATCTCGACATTACCCCACAATCATACATAAAATATAAGGTACAGGGATCCGATAGGCATACCTTAAACTCTACGTTCGATGTTGATACCTTTGCGCTTAGTTGTTTCTTAACTGCAAGTCTTCTCCCAAAGCTGACCTGCATTCACCAAAAGACAAACAAGAAACTACAAGCATGCATTCTACATATGGATTAGTGGGTTAGTCATCATAAACAATAAATGTAAAAAAATCATATAAGTTTAAGACGTCATTTGGCGGGATGGAAAAAGTACTTCTTTATATTAATCTCACAAAAGTCACTTACAAAATGAGACCGACACTACTCCTAAAACTTGGTCCTAGGCTCCTCTTCACAATGCACCAACTTCTCAACTCACAATATGATTGCCGAATATTGGGGAAAAGTGGGGAATAAGGAAATGTGCAGAGTTTCTACGCTCTTGTGCTTCCCTTTCTCTTTTTTTTTTTTTTTTTGCAATGGGACCCCAACCCCTTCTT
>JASDQU010108580.1:120970-139865 GCA_032191745.1 Picea mariana
ATGTCTAGAACTTAAGTAAAATATTTCAATAATATATGAAGCAATTAAATGTAAAAAAAATAATGGTTAAAAGATTCCAATGGTGTATTAGTTATATGAAGGAGGTGTGTAATTCATTTTGTTCTCAATATGGGGTTTATATCTATATGTGTGTGTGTGATTTTAAGGTCATGAACAAGCCAAAATTAGTGTATGAGACCCCGTTGTTTGTGGGACAAGGGACCCATATATATAATGTGATTTTAAGATCAAGGACAAACAAACATTGGTGTATGATGCCCACTTGTTTGTGGGACAAGGGACCCCCTCAACGCAACCATTAAGTCTATGGAGGTGTACATACCCCATGCCATACCCCCTTTGTATTTAAATCATTGAGAGAAAATTTGATCTATTTCACTTTAAGAAAGGTAAAAAACTAAGGTAAGGAAATAGGGTAGATCCATCTCAATGCCTAGAGGGATCAAATCCCTCAATATGTAAACCTCTTTTTAGAAAAAAAAATTTGATGAAATATTTTCACCTCAAAAGATTTGATCTTTTTCAACACACATGATCGACTACTTCAAACATATATATATATATATATATATATATATATATATATATATATATATATATATAGTGATTAATAAAATTAAATAAAAAATAAATAACTATGTAATCATATATAAAATAATTAACATCTATCAAATATAAAAAAAACAAAAAAATTAAATTTATTAAAATATAATTAAAAAACATATATTTATAATCAAATTTATTAAAGTTTAATAAAAATATTAATACAAAACATAAAATTAAATGATAAAAATAAATATAAACTAATATAATATATTTTTAAACAAAAGAATATTCTACAACATTTGATTAACAAAATTTTATCTCGTAATTTATATCAACACAAATAATAATAAAAAAAATCTCAAATAATAAAATATTAAAAAAATTATATTCAATATAAATATATGATTCATTGATTTATGGAAATCTTTACACACAAGCTTTTCTAAATATTCTTATTTTTTAAAACTTAATTCTTTCTCTTTACAAATTGAAAACTAAAATAATTCTTAAAAACAAAATCAAAACATGCACAATAATGTCCCTTAAATACCAAACAAATGTCAAGAGTCAAGGAAATTATTATATTTCACAAAGGGCGATGATGCAATACACATAAAAATTGGAATCAATTTTAATCACTACCAAAGTGAAAGTCCATGATCACAACTATATTCCCCCATCAAAGAATCTAAAAATGTGATTGTGATTTTCACAAATGAAGTTTTGAAAAGAAATTAACCTTTCAATAATAAAGATGCGATTAAAAAATTACCATTTTAAAATAACAAATCAATTCTATGGTTATATTATAATTTAAATACAATAACCATACAATTTTTATAGGGTTTTTATTAGTTTTTCTTTATAGGTTTTTATTAGTTTTTCTTTATATATTTGAGGTTTTGTTTTACTATTTTAACTTTTGTTTTTTTTGAAAAATCTCTAAAACATTTAAATTATATAGATTTAGCTATTCAAATTTGTATATCCAAAATTTAATCGTCAAATTTCAAGCCAAAAAAACGAATATAAACAAAGTAATGAGTGGCTACGAAAATGAAAATGTGGTAATGAGTGGCTACATAAAAAAAAAAAATTAATATTTCATTAACCACCACCAGCTTTTGCTTACTATAATTTCTACCACGGCTTGTGCTTTAAGTGTAATTGAAGGAAAAAATGGCTTATCCGTCAAATTCCAAAATTCCAACCCTGCCAACATGGATGCTCTAACTCAGCGCTTTCTGCAAGGCATTGCAAATATAGGAAAGTGGGTGCGACAAGAATTAAAGCGGAAGGCTCACACATTCATATGGTGTGTACACGTGTGTACAGACGTTCATATAGTGTGTACACGCGTACGTGTAATGATAAAGTAATCTCTTCCAAGTCTCATTATTCTATCTTCTTCTTTGCTTATGGAATGTTTATGAAACGAAAATGATTTGAGCATTCCCTTGTTACATATCATTGGCGTTGTCTAGTTTTTCTAACAATTATGTAAAAAAATTTCTTATAATAATAATAAAATAAATCTACTAAATTACATTTTGAAAAACAATTATGAAAAAAAAGCTTCTCTCACTATCTTTTAGATTGAAGGAGTAATGTTGCACATAATTTTTCTTGGTTTCTACTTTTTGCAAACCTCAAAATTATGAAACTAGTAAAACACATTCTTTGATTTGGTTGCCACTTTATATACACTTTGGATAATATGGAATAAATCTTCAATCGAATAGGTGTGTCATTGGGGTAAGTCTCGAGTTGAGATAGTGTCACTCAACACTCAACTCTTCTGTCTAGGCCAACTATTAGTAAAGTCAAGAGGGGTGGTCCATAAAAAATAAACTAAGGCTAAGTAATCTATAGCACAAAATGAATCTAGGAGTTTAATGAAAGCAAGAGAAATACAAGTAAATATATTCTAGCAGCATACACTGACAAAACCGAAGATTGTTTATGCTATAGAAATTAAACAAATCAAATACTTCAATGTGAACGATAACAACTGATAATATGAAATTGAATGTACTTGAAAGTAAAATATGATAAGAAAAATGAAAATATAGACCACTGCCAATAATGTAAAGGTTGTTGCAAGATGTATGTATTGTGAATGCTCTTGGCAAATTTTATTGTTAAATTTGTTGCTTGAATTAGTGAGTTTATTTGTGCAAACACTTGTGCATATACTTAAAAAAAGGAAATCTAATCTAAATGTTTGCCCCTGTAGAGATTATCCCTCAATTGGGTACAAATAACAATGTTGGAGGTCCAACGAGGAGATAACAAATATCATTAGAGGGATAGAGCATACTGAGGTTGTTCAGGAGATAATTTGTTTGCCAAATTTGAAATTACAAAAATGAAATCTAACCTAGATATTTAAATCTAACTAATGTTTTATGGTTATTGGGTTTATTTTAGATTGATTTTAACTTTGCAGAAACAAAATAAACAAGAGACGGCAAGAACACCACAAAAAGAGACAGTTCCCCTAGTCCTTGGGGGGATTTTGGGCCTAGTGGGTTATCCCACTTTTAGTATTGGTTACAATTAATTTTTTGGAAGAAATTTTTTGGTCCTTTATACTTCAGGACCACAAAATTACAATAAATTATAGATAAATTTGGTTTGGAAGAAAGTTAGGTGACTCAGCTGGTCCTGGAAGGTATGATTCCTTGAAAACGAGCATCGTTTCCCCTTGGTTGTTCACTAAAACTAAAAAATATATATATAATGGAGGAAAATCCCCTAAATTACTTTGGGACAACCTACAAAAAAGATGTTAGAAGCTAGGGAAAAATTATCCAAGAAATCCTATGATAAATTATTGAGTTAAAGGCAAAGAAAGCAATATCTAAATAAATTTTCTTACTGTTTTTGTTTGTTCTTTTAGGATAGAAAACAAAGTGACACTGATTTTTCCAAATTTGTAATGAAATATCTTAAAAATGAACTACCTTTTAGCCTTTAAAAAAATGGAAAGAAAAACTTGCTAAAACTGAACTTCAAATGATAAATCTATCTCTAAAAGATAGTAGATTTAGGATACAATATAGATCTATCAACGCATGCATGCACAAGTAAAGAATTATGTTTGATTTGTACTTATAAGCTAAATCTACTTGCATGTAATTGGAAAGAACCAAGAAATATTTGAAATTTTGAGAAGGGGAGAAGGAGAAGAAGCTTGATAAATGGAATCCTTAGGCTATGGAGTTCCTTTGGTGACAAGCTAAGAGACCAAGTTCTCACAATATTTGAATCTTGTGGAGGGTACAAGCTAGTCCAAACACATCTTCAAAGATTAAGACTTGTAAATATTATAAACACTTGCACAAAATCGTTAAATATTGGTGCTCCCTACACATGAAATCTAGATAGCATGTAATTAAACAAAATTTGCATGCAAATCTTTAACTGCATATGTACAAAGACAAAACATCTAAAATAAAAACTAGTTTATAATATCTTTCTTACTGGGTGGCAACATCCCTTCAAAGGCCAACAATAACAAACCAAATGCAAATAAAATAAGCAAAGGTTACCTCATATATGAAATGCCAACATCAAACATCCATGTGAAATGTTAGCCACCATATGACCTTCAAAATATTATTTATTCCAAAAATGATATCCAAATTAAAAGTACAATGCCAAGATATACCCAAAATCCCATTAGCTAAATTAAGGAGAAGTAGCTTTCTTTAATAGGTCAAAGGGTGATGATCCCAATGAGGGAGGGCACACCACATGGAGAGAGAGAGAGAATGACAAGTGTGAGAGGGATGAGTGACACCACTCCCCATAACTCAATAATATGCCACAAGTCCAAACAAATGAGAGGGAGGGGAGACACATGGACCAGGAGAGGTGGAAGCCTCCTTGGGATGTGTGCCCTCTATTGAGAATGCACCACATCAAGGAGGAGGGGTGCACCCTCTCCTTGGAATATCCTCCCAATGTCATGTCACTCAACCAACTCATCACTTAAATCCTTCTCAAGTGCTAGTAAGTCTTAGTGATCTAGGAGAGAGGGCAAGTTAACTAAAACCATGTCCCCGACATGTTTTCTCAAAATTAGCAATGCTACTTTTTTGTTTTTTAATGTCTTTTATTTCACTTTTGTGAGAGAAAATTGACTTTTAGTGATTAAAAATCACTATTTTAACTCAAAAAGAGGGAACATAGTTAAATTCAGTACTCTAAGCAAGAAAATGAGTACCCCCAAGGCATATGATGTCTCATAGTACAACTTATTTAACTTATATATCAATTACAATTAAAAATCTCATTTTTGCGGGAAATTTTTTATTTGCTAAAAGCACTAAAAAATACTAATGGGGACTTAGAGCATTTCCATAAGACTCAAGAGTTATGAATGGCATGGTAATATACATTAGACACTATAATTTAGACAAAACACCAATGGATATCCACTAGGACATATTCCATCTTTGGAGGTAATTGAGTAAAAAAACTTATAAATTATAACTTGTTTATTGCAGCAAGATATAATTAACTAGTAAAAAAAAACACTCTAGATTAATGTATTAATGACCAAGTCTTAGGGGGATAATCCTTTTACAAATTTCATCATGTTATCTCACCTTATTAAAATTCCCCGTGGGGAAATGGAAAATGAGTGAAGAAGAAGAAGAAAAAAAGAAGGGGCAAAAATGCTCGGTTGGATTTCTGAACTTTGAATTTGAACAAGTCTTCCTTCAATATTTGGCAACTCAATTACAAGTCCATCATAGTGAAACTTGGAGGGTAACATTGGCTCCATATGGGGACGTGTGCTTGATATTTAGGAAAGGAAATCATGTGAGAACTCCAAAATCTATAATCTTCACAACATTGAACAAGTGTTTCACCAGAATAACATCATTCACACGTGTATATAGAAACCAATAATAAAATAAAGTAGAACAAATAATATTCATATATACAAGGAAAGTGAAAAATAGGGAAGTGAAGTAAAATACAAGGAAGAGGCAAAGACATCTAAGTAAAATACAAAGGAGAAGGGTTAGACAGATTTATGTTATAATGGATGCCCCCATGGGCATTAGATGATTATGTTGAGGAGGTACAAGCTCACTGGAAGATTTAATCGTTTACAATTCAACTGGTTGAAGTAGAAATAATTTGGACAAGCCATGTCATGCATGATATAATACCTTATATTTCTAAAAATTCCTTGCTGGGATGACTTGCTGAAGACCCTTTTCCATTTTTTTATCAATTTGGGTTCTTTTGTGGGATAAGACCATTGGAGATACTTATGTACTTCTCCATTACACCAAACTTTGAAGTTTGGCAAATCTTGTAACATTTTTATGAATTTATGAATCTGACTGTCATCATTGAAGGCTAGCCACTGCTTGAAGTGATCTGGAATTGATGATCTTAAAATCTTTTCAATTTTCCCATTAAATCTTATTAAACCATTTGATTGATGAGAAGTTGGAACTAACTCTGTTAAGGAATTCACTTTAGTTTTCTTTTCATGCTCGTCATGTCTATCGAAGATATTTTTTGAACAGATGGATCCTTCAGGAGGAGGGTGGTGATTATACTTATCTGAATATCTATAAACTTCAAACTCAATTACTTTTGTTTCATCTTGATCACCTACTGAATCATCTACAGGTTTTTCTGGAGATTCTAGATGAAATTCATTTTCCCGTTCTCTGTGAAGCTCTGGATTTATAAGATCTGAATATCCAACATAATTAATTTCCTTTGCAATACTGGCTTCCATGGTTTTTCACCAATTTTCATGGATGAATTTCATGGCCTCAAAAACTGTTTCCAATACCTTAATGGGATCTGTTGAATCATCTTTGTTATCTGCACCAACTATCTTTATATTCAAAGGTTGCTTATCTGTCCATTTTTCCTTAAAGTCCTCAATTAGCTCTTTGCAAGTTTTAACTTGGTTATCTTTTAATTATTTGAACCAATCAAGAACATCATCATCAAATGACGAGATGAAAAATTTAATTTTTATATCGTCATGTAAAGCATTGGCACACCATTTATGAATGCAAAGGGAATCCCATGAAACATGTCATCTAGCATCAACAACATTATTACTTTGAAAACAAGGAAATTTTTGTAAAGTTTTTTCTGGAATAACATTTGGATAGCCATTTATTATAGAAAAGTCACATGTTTTACAAAGATCATCCATTTCTAAACTAGAGTTATTAAGTAAAAAACAAAAATAAATTCTATCACAAATGGACTCAGATCCTTGATTATCAAGGATCCTACGAGAGGCAAGTTTTTTTAACCTCCTCCTATAAACCTTTTTTGGTTCAAGGATGAAGATAAGTAAACCCATGAGTTCCTTCATGTAGAATACTTTGTCAAATTTTGATTAATTCGAGTCATCGAATGATTGAGTCTATTTCTAATAAACTGCGAGCATCAAACAAAGAAAAAAAAGGAAAACAAATAATCTAACTCCAAGAATAGAAAGATTTATCCCGAGAAACGGTGCCAAAAATGTTTCCTCCTTATACACACTCGAGTAATGTGGAAGAAATATTCAATCCATTGGGTGTGTCTATGGGGGCAACTCTCGAGTTGAGATATTGTCACTCAACACTCAACTCCTCCATTTAGGCCAAGTCCTAGTGAAGCCAAGGGGCGTGGTCCCTAAGAAAATAAACTAAGGATAAGTAGTATATAGCACAAAATGAATCTATGAGCTTAACGAAAGAAATATCAATACAAGTAAATCTATTCTAGCAACATATAATGAGGAAAATAAAGATTGTTTATCCTATAGAAATTAAGCAGATCAAATAATTCAATATGAACGATAACAATGGATAATTTGAAATTGAAGGTACTAGACAATAAAAGATGATAAGAAAAATGAAAATATAGATGAGTTCCAACAATGTAAAGGTTATTGCAAGATGTATGTATTGTCAATTCTCTTGAAATTTTTCATTATTAAATTTGTTGCTTGAATTAATGGGTTTATTTGTGAAAACAACTATGCATGTAGTTTCAAAAATGAAATATAATATAAATGTTTGTCCCTTTATATATTATACCTCAATTGGGTACAAAGAACAATGCCAAAGGTCCAACGAGGAGATAACAAATCTCATTAGAGAGTATTCCCTTGAGTTCACACACAAGTTTGTTGTAAGATACCAAGAGAAAAATAATTTCTATTGGATTGTCCTATTAAACATTAGACACTAGAATTTAAACAACATAGCAATGCCTATCCACTAGGAACAAAGGTGCTTTGCAACACACAAGTAGAGAGTGATTTTATTAATAAAAGTATATGAAAACGATATATAAAACATATATACAATAAAACATTATATAGATAAAACATTCTAAACATAGATAGAAAATTCAAAATAGGATGTGTAATTTTTTTTGTTTTCAAATTGATGTTGATACTTAGTATTTGAAAAATATCAATAACAAAAAAAATACAATGTGAATCATAAATATAATGTTTAAATATTTATAGTCACTAAAATAATTTAATATCAATTTTATATATAAAGAGTGAGACACAAATATAAAGTAATTAAAAATAATAATAAAATATATTTTTTTGAATTTTTTTCCTTTCAAGTATGAGAAATATATGTTGAACAGGTAATTTTTGAGATTTTATTATTATATATATAAAGAGTAAAGTAATTAAAAATAATAATAAAATATATTTTTTTAACATTTTCCTTTCAAATATGAAAAATATATGTTGGAGAGGTAATTCTTGAGATTTTGTTATTGTAACATTAGTGTAAATATAAAGTGACAATGATAAGAAGACGAACACTAATTTGCTTTGTATTTATTCACCTATCATGTTTAAATCACCTGGCAGGAGGGTGGTATCACAGCAGGGATAACTCCATCATTTGATTCCTGGTGTTTCCTTTCCTCATCCAAGCAGAAAACGCTTGAAGGATTCTCTGGTTGAATTTGTGTTCCAGTATGAAAAACCCTAATCCATAATATACCAGTGTTTGAGGCCGTGTAAATTAGGGTTGGAGAGCAAAATCTCAGCGAATGTTCCATCGAAGGGTCAATCTCTGGAATTTCCTTTGTTGCAATGTCTATCCATAATTTGTTGTCCATGATTCGTTAACCCGTGCATTTATTTACGTCGTGCGACTTCTGGTGGTGTTGGTGCAAATACTCTTAACCCTAACTTTAAGCCATTCATTTGTGTCCTTTTTCGTAGTGGGTTTAGTTCACGTGAAACCCTTCTCACCTCATGCGACTGTTCCTCGTTACGCTGGTGAATGTTTTCGCGCGACTGTTTATTTCTCACCGGATCCGACTACTCACGTCACCGTTGCCCGTCGACTGCTCCCATCGACTCTCCAGCCCGTTTCCCATCACCTGGTATAGCCACGAACCATGCCCCTGTTGAATTGACTATCCTCTGCAAACCCTAACGCACATACATTCCCGTCTGCCTAAGCACATATCCATTTTTTATGACTATCCATAACTCTTGACCCCGTGCGACTTCTCCATCACCGATATCGATCATTGATTTTGCACTCTTAACATGACTCCCACATGTTTCGCGATGCATACTGGTACTAAGAGGAGAAAGATGCTATAAAATTCCAGCGTTTCACAAGCCATTTGATGAGAAGTAATTCTTAACATAGAATCTGATTTGTTATATGCAGTCATATCTCTAGCGTTTATGGCTTGATTGTTCCAAAGGACTACATTTGGAGATTCTACATTGAATTTGGTACGAAAAAAGCACATGGGATCTAAGCAATGTTCATACCTAAAGACATTGGTCACAATGAAGGTCCTGTTATAGACCATGCTGGCTGAGCTGCAGAATCCTCACCTTCTTATTGTCATTGCAAAAACGTTCCATTTCTCATGAACTTCTTGAAGCCTCGTGGAATAAACAACATCAAGTCGAATTGTCTCAAAATCAAGCAGAAAAAAGCCCTAATTCGTGGAGGAGAAGCTTGCAAGATATTTGATGTTGTGAAGATCAAGATAAAGAGAGTTTTGTTTTCAAACATGGGATGCATAAAGAAGAAGCTCAGAGGTAGGTGGGTTGGCATAATCTTTGTTAGAGATATGATCTTCATTGTACTCATTGGGGAAGGAATGAGTCACATGAAGCAACTAACTACAGAATTCTATGGGAGAAGATTAAGGAAGATAAACAAATAAAAAAGAAGATAGAGGTAAAAATTCAAAACCAGTGAAAGGTAACACACCTGCTCATTACGCTGTTTCCCATTGCAATATAGGAGTAACTAAACAATTGTTTAACTCTTCATTTTCTTCTTGGGGAGATGCATGGATTCTTGACAGAGGTGCAACTTGCCAAGTGAAATTCAAAAGAGACCTCTTTGAAGACTTCGATGAAAATTTAGATGACATAGTGTATTTTGTAGATAGACAAAGTCTCATACCTTCAAAAATGGGCAAGGGGCTTGCAAGATATGTGATGCTATGAAGATTGAGATAAAGAGAGTTTTGTTTTGAAACATGGGACGCAGAAAGAAGAAGCTTATAGGCACGTAGGTTGGCGTAATCTGTATCATAGATCTAAGCTTCATTATACCCATTGTGGAAGGAATAGGTCATATGAAGAAACTAACTATAGAGTTCCATGGGAGAAGATAAAAAAAGTTATACAGATCAGAAAGAAGATAGAGGTAAAAATTCAGAACGAGTGAAAGGTAAAGAACCTTCTCATTACGTTGTTTCCCATAGCAATATAGGAGTAACTGAAGATTTTTTTAACACTTCATTTTCTTCTTGGGGAGATGCATGGCTTCTTGACAGAGTTGCAACTTCCCACGTGACATTCAGAAGATAGCTCTTTGAAGAATTCGATGAAAATATAGATGGCATAGTGTATTTTGAAGACAAACAAAGTCTTAAACCTTTGAGAATGGGCACCATTAGGTCTAAGTTGCCTGCACTCTCAAATTTTCTTCTACACAATGTACTCTATCTTCTTGAACTACAAAGGAACTTGTTGTCCCCTGTGCACATTAGACAACAAGGATACTCTATTCATATGTTCGGTGGAAAAGTTGAAATACAAAAAGATTATAACAACATGGTTGTCATGACCGAAATGGAAGATGGAAGACTGTTGTCGTTGAAATGGAAATCTACCCATACACAAAATGTTGCATACCTCTCTCATCATGATGGAGGTATGATTCCATGTAGTCTTTAGTGGAATGCTATATTTGGCCATATTAATTATGACAATCTAAATTGGTTGAGAATGAATGATGTTTTTGGTTTGCGTACTATTCTTAGGAAATTGAAGTAATGTGATGTTTGTATCCTTGGAAAACACAACAAATAGTCATTTCACGATTCTACTTCCAGAGCATGCAAAAAGATTGAATTGATTCATTCTAATTTGTGTGGTCCTACGCCTATTCCTTTTGCAAATGGAAATATATATATCATGAATTTTATTGATGCTATGATTTTTACTGATGATTACACTAGGATGTGTTCGATGTACTTGATGAAAGAAAAATTGCAAGCTTTTGAAACTTTTAAAAATTTTCATGCATGGATTCAAAATGAAGCTCGGTGTCATATTGGGTCTCTTCACACCCATAATGGAAGAGCATATACATCTAATGAATTTGAAAGATACCTTTTCCAACATGGGCTCAAACATCAAACCACAGTTCCATACAATCCCCAATAGAACACTATGGATGAATGAATGAACATGGAACTCCTAAATATGGTTCGTTCCATGATGTTTTTGAAGAATGTTAAATTAACGTTTTGGGCTCATGTAGTTTTATGTGCAGTTTATGTCAAAAATAGGTGTCCATATCATGCTCTTAAAAAAATGACTCCATATGAAATGATGTATGGACGCATTCCTTTAGTGAGGCATCTATGGGTCTTTGGTTCCATCTGTTATGCCTTGATTCCTAAGGAGAAAAGAAACAAGCTTGATGCAAGGAGTGAGAAGAGTATCTTCTTGGGGTACTCAAAAACCGCCAAGGGATGTCATCTTTACGATGAGACAAACAATAAATTCATACTTTCCAGAGATATATTATTTCTTGAATCCTCCAAGAAAGACAAAAGTGTTAAGAAATAACTTGATCATATGGAAATATTTACTCATGTAAAGACATATCATGAATTTGATGACGAGATTCCACATCTTGAAGGGGGGATCCCTATCTTGGGTCAATCGCTAGAATATCCTTTTGAAGCACCATCTTCCCCACATGAAGAATTTCCCACCACTTCATCAAAACTTGAAGATCATTTGTATGATTTGATCAAGGGGATTGAAAAGTTGAGGCTTGATGAAAACTCAACACAATCTCAATTAGCCAAGAAACCTGGACCATCTCAAAAAGTTCCACCAAAATGGCTCACAAAAACACTTGAAAGTGTTCACCCTGATGAGGTCGGAAAGACATAAACCAACATGTTTCCTCAAGATAAGAAGGAGGTAATGTAGATAATTCAAACTCAGGTGATATAGTTGACATGGATGTTTCATATGATTGTGAGTTGAATTTATATACTAACCTTGAATCGACTTCCTTTGAAGAAGCCACTTCTCAATATGATGCTCTCATCAAGAATGGGACATGAAATTTGGTAGATC
The DNA here is from genome assembly GCA_032191745.1 of Picea mariana. Lineage (NCBI taxonomy): Eukaryota > Viridiplantae > Streptophyta > Pinopsida > Pinales > Pinaceae > Picea > Picea mariana. Next base: position 133,197 of record JASDQU010108580.1, read on the forward strand.
TTGTATTTGGAACCAAACCAATCGATTTGAAGTGGGTATTCAAGAACACATATAGATTGGATGACTCACTTGACAAGCACAAAACATGGCTTGTGGAAAAAGGATTTGCACAGAAAGAAGGTGTTCATTATGAGGATACTTTTGACCCCATAGAAAAATGGGCTACCATCTGTACTCTATTTTCCATAGTAGTACAAAATGGATGGAAAATTCATCAAATGGATGTGAAGACTATTTTCTTGAATGAAGACTTGAAAGATAATGTTTTCATGTTTCAACAAGAAGGATTTGTTGTGAAGGGATGAGAACATAAGGTATTCAATCTCATCAAATCCTTATATGGCTTGAAACAAATACTGCGAGCATGGTAGAGAAATTTAACCGAGCATCTTCTGAAATTGAAGTTCAAGCATTTCAATCTTGATGGTGCAACTTTGTTTGTCCAGAAAGTTGGGAAAACTATTTTATATCTTGTATCTTGTAGTATATGTAGATGATATTGTGATAACAGGGAACAATGAAAGCTACATTGCATCCATAAATAAAGAGTTGAAGAAAGGCTTTGAGATGATAGATTTGGGACATCTTCACTACTATTTGAGCATTGAGGTGATTCAAAATCCAAGGTTCATATTCATCTCCCATAAGAAGTACATTAAAAAATTGTTGAACAAGTTTGGCATGGCTGAGTGCAATCTTGTTTCTACTCCAATGGAAGATAATTTGAAACTCACATCGAAAGAAGGGAATAAATTTGAGGATGCAACCAATTATAGACATCTTGTGGGAAGTCTTATCTATCTTACTACCACTAGACGAGACACTTCATTTATTGTTGGAATTATTTCTAGGTTCATGAAAAAGACTTGTGATGAGCATTGGTCTGTTGCAAAAAGAGTTCCAAAATGCTTGATAGGAATTAAATATTTTGGACTCAGGTACTCTCAGGTGGATGAATTCAACATGATTGGATATTCTGATTCAGAATTTGTTGGGGATAAGTAAAATGGAGTATCAACTTTATGCTATCTCATGAGTCTTGGATCAACAACTATCTCCTGGGGATCACACAAATAGTCAGTTCCAATAGATTCCACAACAGAGGCAGAATATGTGACAGTTGTCGAAACAATGAAGGAAATTGTGTGGCTTAGGAAAATAATTGAATATTTGCAGGAGAAACAAGTAAATTCTACTCCTCTTCTAGTTGACAATACTTTTGCAATCAAGTTGGCCAAGAATCCCATATTTCATGATCAAACTAAGCACATCAACACAAAGTATCACCTGATTCAATATCATGTATAGGCCAAGACTATTAACTTAAGACATTGTTCCACAAATGAGCAAATTGTCGACATCTTCCCCAAAGTGCTTGGAAGAGAAAAAATTGAAAAGTTTGCAATGATGATTGGACCCACACACACCCCTTAGGATTAAGAGGGCATGTTGGAAACGTAATCCTTGGGATTGCATTATTGTAACATTAGTGTAAATATGAAGAGTCGTAGGTGATAGAAAGTGTCATCCATTCTGGAAGACCAATAGTTACTTTCTTTGTATTTATTCACCTATCATATTAATGCATTCAAAGTTACCTGTGAATGCCTAGCCTGAAAATGTATAATTCCTTCAATATTTAATATGGATTTGACAAGTGGAAATTAAAAAATATTAATAACAAGAATATTATTTCAATGTGGGTCATAACTACAATATTTCAGTTCTTTCGCTCTCTCTCTCTCTCTCTCTCAATATGGGGTTTATATCTATATGGGTGTGTGTGTGTGTGATTTTAAGGTCACGAACAAGCCCAAATTAGTGTATGAGACCTTGTTGTTTGTGGGACAAGGGACCCATATATATAATGTGATTTTAAGATCACAAACAAACCAAAATTGGTGTATGATACCCACTTGTTTGTGGGACAAGGGACCCCCTCCATGAAACCATTAATTCTATGGAGGTGTACATACCCCATACCATACCCCCCTTTGTATTTGAATCATTGAGAGAAAATTTGATCTATTTCACTTTAAGAAAGGTAAAAAACCAAGGTAAGGAAATAGGGTAGATCCATCTCAACGCCTAGAGGGATCAAATCCCTCAATATATAAACCTCTTTTTAGAAGAAAAAACTTGATGAAATATTTTCACCTCAAAAGATTTGATCTCTCTCAACACATGATCGATCCGGACTTCACACACACACACACATATATATATATATAATGTGATTAATAAAATAAATAACTATGTAATCACATATATATGTGAAAATATATAAAATAATTGGCATCTATCAAATATAAAAAAAATTCAAATTTATTAAAATATCATAAACTAATTAATACATGGCATAAAATTAAATGATAAAAAAAATAAAAATGAATATAAACTAATATATTTTCAAACAAAGAAAAATATTCTGCGACATTTGATTAACAAAAAAATTATCTTATTATTATATCTATATATATATATAATCAAATTTATTAAAGTATAATAAAAAAATTAATACAATTAAATGATAAAAATAAATAAAATGAATATAAATGAATATAATATATTATTAAACAAAGAAAAATATTCTACAACATTTGATTAACAAAATTTTATGTGGTAATTTATATCAACACAAATAATAATAAAAAAATCCCAAATAATAAAATATTAAAAAAATTGTATTCAATATAAATATATGATTCATTGATTTATGAAGATCTCTACACACAAATTTTTCTAAATTTTCTTATTTTTAAAAACTTAATTCCTTCTCTACATTTTACAAATTCAAAACTAAAATAAATCTTAAATAATTCTTAAAAACAAAATCAAACAAAATCAAAACATTGACAATAGTGTACCTTAAAAACCAAACAAATGTCAAGAGTCAAGGAAATTATTATATTTCAAAAAGGGCAATGATGCAATACACATAAAAATTGGAATCAATTTTAATCACTACCAAAGTAAAAGTCCATGATCACAACTATATTCCCCATCAAAGAATATAAAAATGTGATTGTGATTTTCACAATTGAAGTTTTGAAAATAAATTAACCTTTCAATAATAAAGATGAGATTAAAAAATTACCATTTTAGAATAACAAATCAATTCTATGGTTATATTATAGTTTAAACACAACAACCACACAATTTTTATAGGGTTTTTATTAGTTTTTCTTTATATATTGGAGGTTTTGTTTCACTGTTTTAATTTTTGTTTTTTTTTTTGAAAAATTTCTAAAACATTTGAATTATACAAATTTAGCTATTCAAATCTGTATCTCAGACACTTAGTTGTCAAATTTCAATCAAAATTAAACAAAAAAAAATCTTCATAAAAGAGGTAATGAGTGGCTACGAAAATGTAAAGGAGGTAATGAGTGGCTACATAAAAAAAATTAATATTTCATTAACCACTACCAGCTTTTGCTTACTATAATTTCTACCACGTATTTTGCTTTAAGTGTAATTGAAGGAAAAAATGGCTTATCCGTCAAATTCCAAAATTCCGACCCTGCCAACATGGATGCTCTAACTCAGCTCCTTCAGTTGCCACTTTATACACACCTTGGATAATATGGAAGAAATATTCAATCCAGTAGACATGTCATTGGGGGTAAGTCTCGAGTTGAGATACTATCACTCAACACTCAACTCTTCTATCTAGGACAACTATTAGTAAAGTCAAGAGGGGTGGTCCATAAAAAATAAAGTAAGGCTAAGTAATCTATAGCACAAAATGAATCTAGGAGTTTAATGAAAGCAAGAGAAATACAAGTAAATATATTCTAGTAGCATACACTGACAAAACCGAAGATTGTTTATGCTATAGAAATTAAGCAAATCAAATGCTTCAATGTGAACGATAACAATTGATAATATGAAATTGAATGTACTTGAAAGTAAAATATGATAAGAAAAACGAAAATATAGACCAGTGCCAATAATGTAAAGGTTGTTGCAAGATTTATGTATTGTGAATGCTCTTGACAAAATTTATTGTTAAATTTGTTGCTTGAATTAGTGGGTTTATTTCTGCAAGCACTTGTGCATATACTTGAAAAAAGGAAATCTAATCTAAATGTTTTCCCCTATAGAGATTATCCCTCAATTGGGTACAAAGAACAATGTTGGAGGTCCAACGAGGAGATAACAAATATCATTAGAGAGTATCCCCATGATTTCACACACAAGTTCGTTGTAAGATCCCAAGTGAACAATAAATAATATTGGATTTTCATATTAAACTACTCTGCATTGATCAGTTCCCATTATGATGGACACCTACATATAAAGAAAACCTTGCAAGAGGGATATAGCATACTGAGGTTGCTGAGGAGATAATTTGTTTGCCAAATTTGAAATTACAGAAATGAAATTGAAAAAATGAAATCTAACCTAGATATTAAATCTAACTAACGTTTTATGGTTATTGGATTTATTTTACATTGATTTTAACTTTGCAGAAACAAAATAAACATGAGACGACAAGAAAACCACAAAAAGAGATAGTTTCCCTAGTCCTTGGGGGGATTTTGGGACTAGTGGGTTATCCCACTTTTAGTATTGGTTACAATTAATTTTTTGGAAGAATGTTTGTGGTATTTTATACTTCAAGACCACAAAATTACAATAAATTATAGAGAAATTGTTGGAATATTGGTTGTTGTCATTGATGTCAACCCTAGTCATGGGTTTTGGACCGCAAGATTGATAAAGGTATTTTGACATGAAGGACAATGCACATGCATATACAACACCCATGAATGGATAGTATACATCATGTTGTTTCTGGTGGTATGTGTCACATCACGTGGATCCTCATGGTTGAGGAGAAATGAATTTTTGAAGATGACAAAGTGAATTGAAGAAGGAAGTACATGTAGGCCCTGAAGATAATTAAAGAAAACAATTACAAAATAAGAAAGTGTCAGGTCAGCCCTGATGTTAAAAGAAAGTGACATAAATGGTATAAATAAACATCATTATACATTCATTTGATACAAGTTGAATTTCAGAGGAAATAAGAAGTAAAGAAGGCCAGATTGCAAGGGAGGATGAAGTCTTTTGGTGATGTGTTCTAAGGTATGTTATTTCCAGGTCATCTTACCATTTTTGTTATAACTTTTTTTATAGAACAATTCAGATGGTGAAATCACTATGATATTGAGAAGAGATATCAAGGTACCTCTGGTAAAAATTTCATCTCATGATTCGCTATAATTATGGAGATACACTCTGTGGAAGATAGGGTTTGTGACCAATCCTGAAGCTAGTCAATAAACAGGTGTTTCGGGTAAAATAGTCATAACTTCTTCATCAAGAATCCAAATGACATGGGACAAATTTCATTGGAAAGAGTACGGATTGTATCTTCTTGTGTGAGTTTCAGAATCAGATGNATTGAGTAATATTATATACAGGATTAGAGCACTCCAAGAATTGAAGAATTGCAGAAATTGAAGAAGTCTTAGGAAGCATTATCAGGTTCTATGTGATGATTGCTTGATGGTGATGATTTAATGTCAAGTTTTATTATCTCTCATATATTCTTGGGTGGAAGGAAGGGGCAAGGATGGAGATTTCAACTCTCTCTTGATATTGGAGCATTGTATCTTCCTCTTGGAGTTTTATCCCCCCCTTTACATTTAGAAGCTGTAGCTACCTTTAGAAGTCATTGCTTCCCTTCAACAATAACTATTGATTATTTCGTGTATATTGTGCATGGTATATTGTGGTGTATTGGTTTAACTCTTATACTATTGTTCATTTCTCATTGGATATAGTTGAATGGTTTAAGTATAAGTTGAAAAAGGTTTTAAATTGTACTTGATATTGATTCAGCCCCCTCTCAATATCAACAATTGGTATCAGAGCGGGTTACCTTCAGTACAATTTAACCACTGGAAGGAAGATCCTAAGAAGAAATGGAAGAAAAAATTCTAGATGAGATTCCACCATTTGATGGAAGCAATTTTGAATACTGGAGTAATAGAATGGAAACTTACTTGAAAGCTCTTGGGGCATATGTTTGGTTCTCATTTGCTTCAGGATACAATGCTTTAAAGAAACCAAAGACTGCAGCTCAAAAGGAAGAAAAAATGAACAACAAATTGGCAATAGATACCATCCTGGATGGATTGAAAAATTCAGTGAAATCCAAGGTGGGATCATGTGGATCATCAAAAGAGATTTGGTACAAGCTACAAGACCTTTATGTAAGGGAAGACGCAGAAGAAGAACAAGAAGAAGAAGTTGAAGCAAATTACAACATCTCAAATTTCAAAGAAGAAAATAGAGGTCAATTCTTTTGCTTTAATTGTGAAGGCATAGGTCATGTTGAATTTGAATTTCCTCATCCAAGGATTGAAAGAAAATGACACTGAAGAAGAAAATTCCAATGAAGAAGAAGAAAATCATGAAGAAAAAATTATTCAACAAGAAGATGAGAATCTTAAAAAATTGAAGCATGTTGAGATTGAAAACAGCAAGCTCAAAGACACGCAAAGAAAACTAAGAAGTGAATTGGGTAGTTGTGAAAAGACAGTTGTAATCTTGAAGAAACAATTAGAAGACTTTGAGAAACTAAGAGACGAAACCATTTCCTTGAAAAATCTACTCGAAGAAGAAAGAAGAATAGGAGAAATAAGGAATGTCCAA
>JASDQU010108580.1:143117-160455 GCA_032191745.1 Picea mariana
TACATTTGGAAGTTGTAGCTACCTTTGGAAGTCATTACTTCCCTTGAACAATAACTATTGATTATTTCTCATATATTGTGCATGGTGTATTGTGGTGTATTGGTGTAACTCTTATACTATTGTTCATTTCTCATTGGATATAAATGAATGGTTTAAGTATAAGTTGAAAAGGGTTTTAAATTGTACTTGATACTGATTCACCCCCCTCTCAGTATCAACACTTTCTGTGCTACTATGTAGGCTTCCAAATACTTCTTTTGATATTTAAGATTTTATTTGATCTTTCCAACTTCTTCTAGTTGAGTTCTTAAGTTCTTGATGATGTGTTGGGATTCTTAAAAAATGTGAACAATTTCCTTTTGTTTCATCAATTATTTCTCAAGTGACTTATTTTCTTCTCTTTCTTTTATTTGTTTATCTAAAGAACTAATCAATTCTGCTTCATAATTGTCTTCTTTTTCAATTAATTTTTCTATCTCATTTCCTTCATGGCATTCTCTTTCAAGATGTCCACATTTTTCACAATTAAATAAAAACAACATACCTCTGTTGATTATGTACTCTTCATATTCTGAATCCATTTGATATGGTGAATACATTTCTTCTTGATTTGTACCGACATCTTCTTTGGCACTTTTTGAATCTGCGATGGGTGAAGAATATATGTCATGTAACTTATCCCAAATTTCTTTGGCTGATGAAAATTTACCAACATTTTATCTTACCGGATTAGGTAATCGTTCCCAGATGAAATCCATTGCTATTTTGTTATTCTTCTTCAATTCCTTCTTTGCTACAGCCTTTTCCCTTTTTGAACTATAATATCCTATAAAAGCTGATAGGCAAATATAATTCTCTTGTGCTTGTAAAAATACTTTCATGCTTCTGCTCCATATCTCATAGTTTAACCCATTTTGACCATTAAATAATGGTACTCCATTCTCCGAATAATCCATGATCTCCTTCTAGTGGTTAAACTGTTTCCTGAAGGAACCTCACTCTGATACCAATTATTGGATTACTGAGAGGGGGGGTGAATTAGTAATAGATAAATTTATTCCTTTTAACCATAAAATGAAAGTGTTATATCAATGTAGAATTAACATCCAATATTTTCAGAGTAAATAAACAATGAACAAATGAGTAATCATACACATACACAGTACACTAGTGTTTTTACGTGGAAACCCAAAGTGGGAGAAAACCACATAACATTTTTTCTTATATGTATTTAAGAATTACATTCATTGGAAGCACCAACTTCCTTTGTTTTCCAGATGCTCCAACCCCCTAGTTTCTCAGGCTACAACCTGAGGGAAGTTCCAACTCCCCAATTCCTTGGCTACAACCAGAAGGAGGATACAACCCCATATGTTCTTTGGGTACAAACAAAAAGTGGCTACAACCACATGTCCTTTCCCCTTCCAAACTCCCTATCGTAGAAGTATAATGATGGAACCACTGTCACACCATCACTATGAGATATACTGTTGTAAACCTGTACCAATCAAACTACACCAAACAACTTGTAACAACCTGTAATCAACCTGTACCATAAACAAATGCATCAACCATGCACCAACTTGTACCTTAACCTGTACCATCAATGAGTGCATCAACCATGCACCAAATATGTACCAATCATGAATCAAATACACATAAAATATGACTCATCAAGATGTACCAACATCATCAACTATACACTTCATGTATGTGCCAACTCATCAACAACTTGTCTCAACCATGTACCCAACATGTACCTCAACCAAAATCCCTCATTAATTTTATCATCCAAATCTGATTTGTAACTCTGTAATAGACCTGGTAAATATGATCACATACCTGCAAACCTTCCTTAACAACAAGAGACTAGCATTTTCATCAAACTTTACATTAGTCTCACATTACTAATTTTGGATTATTCAACAACCCTAACTTGAAATAATCATAACTATGTACCTGTAATGAATAAGGATCTGAAAATAGTACACAATTTTATTCAGTGTATTTTATGAAATTCCTCCAGGTATCACTACTTGGAACCTCTTAGAACATGAGTTATAGAAAAAATGGCATACCTTGTTTAATTTTGGTTTATTCTAGAGAGTGGACTTGTAGAGCCTGCCCCACACATAATATTTGTTGTATGGATATGAAAATGGTACACATAATACTACAGAATGTACTCTAACCAATAAATTTTGTCTTACTAAATTTGTATATCTTATGAATAAGTTATGCCATTTTTACCCAAAAAACTTGTTTTAGACTAGTTTCGGGACTAGCCACAAACCCTATTTTCCATGGAGTGTAACACTCAAAATATAATGACCCACAAGCCAATTTTTTTATCACAGTTACTTGGATATGTTTCCTCAATGACCTCCATATTTCGTAGTCTAAATCATTCTAGAAAACATTTAATGAAAAAATGGTGAGATGACCTGTAAATAACATACCTTAGAAAGCATCATCAAAAGAATTTATCCTCCCTTGAATTTTAGCCTTCTTTACTTCACCTTCCCTCTGAAATTTGCCTTAGATATCCTTTGGTTACCTTATTCACTTCTAGATATTTAATATTATCAAGTGTAATGAAATGAGAGACCTTACCTCTTATTTATACTTTTATGTATCTTCCTCAAGAGATTACCTTCTAAGTATCTTAAACCACTTTCCTTATTTTAGGGATAACCCACTTCTAACCTCTTGTCCACTTCGTAATCTCTCCATTAAATTTATTATTTAAATAATTTCTTTTGTATCCACTTTGACTTATAGTATACATACCACTTCACTTTATTATTTAAATAATTTCTTCTTTGAAACCACTTTGACTACTTTGACCTTTTGGGGCTTCTAGATGACTCATGAGGGTTCTCCAACTTCACATGGCCATAACTCTGTAACTGTGAAGATTTATGTGACATTCCACATACCACTGGAAATGGAATCACATGTACTATCCATACAGAATAGTAGTACCTTCAAATATATTAAAACACATACCATTATACATCAAACAAAGTTGGTTCCATTACCCAAACCTTTGTGCTACTAGAATTCGTTACCAGACTTTCTTCAAGGGTTGACATCAATGAAAACCAACCCAAATAATCAACACTATTCTAGTAAAAGGTTTATCCATGGAGGTTAGTACCTCCCACAACTACTAAAACATAAACACACCCTCTTATCTAGGGAGGTATTTAACCATGGTGTTCCCTTCTAGCCTTCATATCATTGCTTACTATTCCATGATCCTCTCATCATGGTTATGTAGAACATGCTACTGGTATCATTATTATGTCACACATGGGTACACCCATGTGGGCCTATCAATATTTTCTAGGGGCCACAACCCGCTAGAGAACAATGGAGCTACACCTCATAGTGTGTGTCACCATCATCATCATGGGATACAACCGCATGACGTGCTCACCCATGGATACACCCATGTCATGAGTATCATCATTACTTTCATCAGTATCCATCCATATCACATGGCATGGGAAATACCTACATGGTCTTGAAGGCCGATAGCATCACCAAATCTACACATGCTATCTCATGATCACCCAGATCATATTATGAGAAACACCATCACAATAATACAGATTCTCGACTACGCCACTAGAGTACCATACTATCTCACTAGTGTAGCGACAACTTGGAATACCAGAACTTCTCACTCAAGTAGGCTACATTTTGTAATAAATACTACAAATTGGGATGAATCCTACAACTCGACACAAGGCCTACAACTCAGCATGAATCCTACAACTCAACATGAAGCCTACAACTCAGCACAAGGCCTACAACTAGACATGAAGCCTACAACTTGGCATGAAGCCTACAACTCAGAATAAGGCCTACAACTTGGAATGAAGCCTAAAAATCGAAATGAATCCTACAACTCGACACAAGCCCTACAACTTGGCACAAAAACTACAACTCAACACAAAGGCCTATAACTCAACACAAAGCTCACAACTTGTCATGAAGCCTACAATATCCTTTGTTTCAAATTCTTCCATCAACTCCCTCTAACTGAGATAATCCATGCTTCCATATGTTGCATGCCCCTATGCACCCTACAAAGTGTCATGAAACCTTGCTTCTCCCTGATCATTGACTCCCTCTGAAGTTTGAATCCCTCTGAGTCCTTTCAAGTATTTATTTTCTATGGTAACCTTCCTGGTATACATAGGATAATTTTCCTGAAACAGGAACAAAAAGAGAAAAAGTATTTCCAATATAATAGAATTTTATATAATAACCTATCAATTTCATGGTAATTAATTATAGCATTTCCAAGGTGTTCATCCTGAGAAAAAGAACAAGAAATATTTCCTAAAGGAGAAGTTAGTTCATATTGCAATTAAGTACAATAAGAATTTATATGACTAGTACATGCTATTAAGTATTTATTTTTTTCTAGCATTAATAAAATATAAAGGATTGTAATACTTAAGCAACAATAAAAATATCGAACCTGATATGAAAACCTAGAGTCTAGCTATTGTTTCTCTTGAGTTTCTTTTCTTCTGAGACAAGTATTCTTTCCAACCCGGAGAGTGTGTTTTTCCTTTGAATTTATTAGATCTGAGATCTTTCTGGATCTATGATTTCTTCTTGGACAAAGATACCTTCTCTTTCTAGAAATTCATATCTGCAGTAGTTTTTTTTTTTCCTCCTACTTAACCTTCATGTTCTTGGAAGCTCCAAAAATCAAACTCTTCATCTTTTGATGCATGCTCTTCCGTTTGAGGCTCCATAATTTTTCTCTTTATTATTTGCAAGGATGATGTCAATCATTGTTTTCCATGCTCTACCAAGAGACCATGTTTCTTCTCTTCCAGTTTGATTTTATGGAGGAAGTCATGACTGTCTTTGACTTTGACCAGTCAAAAAGTGACTTTGACCAGTCAAACATTGACTTTGACCAATCAAATGTTGACTTTGACCCAAAAATTCAATTTTGACATTTTTGTGGATGAGGGGACCAAGAGATGCACTAGGCTAGGGTACACTAGGATATTCAATAATTATGTTAAACACTTCAATTAAGTTGCCTGAACAATCAGGTTAGGGAATGTTGTTGTTGCAAGATCAAAACCCCTAGATGAAATTGCAATTGTGCTACAAAGAGATTGACAGAAAGATGTAGATCTACCTTCTAGTGGCTAGACTATTCTGAAGGTGGTGTGGGCCCATAACCTATTAGAATATTTTTCTTGTTTCACCATAGTCAATGCTACACCATTGTCACCCAAACATAAACAAAAAGCTACCCTCGAGAACCTTAAACTTTGTTGGATAGACTGATTCTGGGAAGCCACACTAGAACCAACATATAAACCAAGAGAGTGCACCTTCTCCAAGGTAGCGCACAAGAGGTAGCACCTTCTCCAAAAAGGGATGAACAAGAGTGTGTTGCACCACTGCAGTGGTTGTTGCTCCTCTTCCATACTTGTGCACTACTTCTGTTGCTACTTCACCTCTAAGATGTGTGCACCAATTGAGTGAGTGTGTGTTTTTCCAAATGATATAAAGCACCTTCTATTTATACTAATCTGACCAGGTTAGCATGTTTCTCTTCAAGCAAGGTGGACCTGTCCTTTTCTGCATATAATACTTCAATAATACTTATTTTGCTGAGTTGACTTGTCTTAAATGGTTCTCACGCATCTATTTAGGTTTTCTCTTGCTTGCAGAATATTCTATTCTATTCAAAGGTTTATCCATGGAGGTTAATACCTCCCGCAGCAACCAAAACATCAACACCCTTTACATTAATTATTATTCTTCCTTATTATTATTTATTTATTTAAATAATAATAATATGTGGATGATCCCCTTACATTAATTATTATACTTCCTTATTATTATTATTATTATTATTTAAATAATAATAACATGGGGCATGAAAGAGGATACCAACAATGGTGTATTTTGAAGTCATCATTTCGGTTGAAAGTATCCCTACATACTTTGCATTGGTTAGTTGACCTTGGGGTCAAAAAAATAAAGTGAAAATCTCCCTTGAAAAAGATAGAATTAAACTCAAATGGAATGGAAGAAATACTACTATACCCTTGGACCCTAGGGAAGGGAAACCATGGATAGAACCTTGGGAGGAAGAAATTGATGCAAATTGTTTTTATTAATTCATCTAGCATTATAGAGATAGTGTAGAATCAAATGCAAGAGAATAAATATTACATGGTCCCTCGCCCCCTATCCATAGGCAAAAGGTTTGACACAAAACTATAAAAATGGTAGATTGGAAATTATGATTTCAAAGAAAGAGAGTGTTGGACGATCAAATCTATACCTATTTACAACTGACACAGACCCCCTTCTCCTAGATCTGCAGATCAGGATCTGCGCAGGATCTTTTCCTTTCTTCTGGCCCAAAGATCTTGACTGCCCCTTCTATTTCCCTTTCGGGAAATCTACACCCACAAACAACCTTGAGGAATTTCCCCCTTATACTTCAGAAGATCGGACTTCACGATTTCGCGAGTCCTGTGGTCCAGCGTCTTGTCTCTCAGACCCCTGAAACCCAAAATTATGACACTTGGCCTTTCCTCTCTCTATTTCTCCTTTCTCCTTATCGTGATTTCGGGAGTTGCAATTTCATGCAACTCATCCCCTCGACCTCCAAAATCTCGATTCCTGCATTACCGAAACTCTGATGTTCTGTCACCAAAAGGAATCGACGGCTGTGATTCCCTTCTCGATCCAACGATCAACGCGATTTTCGTGTATCGGGAGTTCAAGACTCTCGATGCCAAAACCTCATGTCAACACAAACTCCAAATTCCCGAATCTCGATATCAATTTTGGCTTTTCGGCTTTCATGAATTCGTGAGTTGCGATGTCATGCAACTCTGCTCTGTGAACCCCGAAATCCCGATTCTCTATTTGCCGAAATCTCGAAATGTCAAACTTCGACACGATTCCCGTCGCTGGCCGACAACTAGGCTTCTGCCTTTTTGAGACTTCGGACTTCGCGATTTCGCGAGTCCTGATGCAAGGCTTTTGGGACTTCAACTCACGAAACCCCGAAATAGTCAATGCAACTGACTTCTGTGTCGACAAGTGCACCACTTTTCCACCCTGTTGGCTTCTGTGGCCCCACACAATCCTTTTGGCCCTTCGGGACTTTGCACTTCGCAATTTCGCGAGTCCTGATGCAAATATTTTCGGGACTTCAACTCACGAAACCCCGAAATGGATTTTTACAAGCAGATCCAATGACCCTTGTTGGCTTGGATCTACGAATCTACCTCTCCTGAGCTTGAACCTTTGAAAACACTCACTGTAACTCCCCTGCTACTTTGCGAGGTCTGACGGCTCTCGGAACTTCGCGAATTCTCCACGGAGAATTCTGACCGTCCGTTTCCTTCTTGATGATTTCTGTGAGAATTGAACAGGCTAACTCCTTGCTGGAAATTACCTACCTGCAAAGCAACTTCGCAGTGCCTCCCTTTGAATGCTTCAAGGTGCTAAACCTCCTGAGCTTTCTTCGACAATTCCAAAGACTCTATCCCTCCTGAGCTTGCTTGAAAATCTCCAAGTCCTTTGGGGAAAATTCCTGCGCGCACTCCTTGCAACACTTCTTCAATACTTCCAAGTATTGAATCTCTTCAACTCTGCGCACTCCCTGCAGTAGTAGTCCTTCATCAATTTCTCAGGTTCACAAAACTCTAAGACTTTACTCGGCCTACGCACGCCTTGCACAACTCCTGTGCTCAACTTGCACTTCTGCGAGAATGAGAAAAACGTTAACCCTCCTGAGCTTTCAGAGATAAAACTATGAACTCTTCTCAATGCACTCCTTGCCGACAAACTTCACTGCACTCCTTGCAGGAATTTTACTCACTCAGGCAGAGAAACAATTGAAACTCATTCCTTACTCTTCCTCCCAAATTTCAAAAATTTAACAAGAAATCATACACACATGGCATAAACAATAAATGCATGACAGAAAGAGTAAAACATTCACGAGCATAACATTCAACAATGCATACACAGAGAATATCACAACACCATGAGTCTGAATCAAAGATTTTTATATTAATCCAGAACTTCTGTACATGGAATTCTTCTACACAACTATCTGGTTCTTTTCTTCTCTGCTCTATTGATATCATCTTACAACTATACAATGAGGGTGTCTATATCCTGTTTCCCTCTTGCGCTCTAAAACTGTCTAATCTAGAATTAAATTCTATCTACCTACATTCATTACACATAAAGGCTCCTAACTACTATGGATGAGAGCGGCTCGCTCAAGGTGCTTTTACAATAATACAAGCATGCCTCCACTTAATGACTTCATTTAATATTTCAAAACATTTTCAAAAAATGTGCTCGGTGCTTTTCCAACTGTCCCTTATCTCTGCGCTGTCTCACTACTGGCTATGCTTGCACGCCCTTGTGATGCTCCTGCATCAACAACTTTTTCTCTTATTTTTCCATAAAATTCATTCTCATCATATGCAAAAATAAAATAAGACAAAATATGAGTCTAATCCCTATGGAATTAAATCCAACCATAATACCTCCAATATGATTTAAAGAGAATGAATTTACTATGGTCCATGTCGATGAGGTGTCAATGTTAGTCGATGAACAAGGTCTATTGTAGATATTGATACATTCATTTACAAGAAAAGTTTCCCATTGATGGTACATGCATGCACCTCAATTGAAGACATGGACTATGACAACAACCTATTTTTTCAATTGCTTTGGTGGGGAAAATATTTTAGCTACAACTATTATTTTCAAGTTTACTCCTAGATTTTACCCTCTCACTCACATCAAAGATTGCGAGACAAAATGGAGAAGAATTGGATATTGAGACAAATGAGTCTATACTCATATGTTCCTAAGAATGATGGATGAATTACCTTACACATGGTTTAATATTGAATAAGGGAAGGGGATATAAATGTACATGGAGAGAACTTAAGGAATACTTTATTAAATAATTTTCATTCGATTAATTATAAGTTTAATTAGAATACATGAACCTAGAGCATATAAATTGTTTAGATAAGGAAATGAATCATACACATGAATGGTTTATGAAAATAGAGCTTTATATATATAAAAAAAGCCATTGATAGAGATTAAAAAAAACTCAACCACGATCCAACTAACTACATGGTAAATTGATATCAACGACATGAACCACACTCATTACATGTCATATAATGAATAATTCCATCAAGTGATCACTGCAATAATGGATGGAACAGTAGTAGATTGCACCAAAATTCTATAAATATCACCTATATGCATGATGAAATATGTGGACAAAGTAAAATTTATAAGTCTCTAAGTAGATAGAATGAAAGACATTTCATTTAGGATTTACATATGCCTAGTTTTACAATTGAACAAAATATCACACAAAGGAATTGTATTCCACCACAAATTTAAGGAAACATTTTACAAAATATGAAAGGAGTAGTCTTAGTATATAGAGGAATGAAGTCCAAAGTAGGAAATAAAACCAAAAATATTTTTGATAAGTAGTAGTTGATGGTCCCAGGAATAACAACAATTATTTACTATTTACTATACCCTTGATCTCCTAATTTATTTGTCAACCTGAGTTTTTTACAAACTTAAGAGGTGCTATGCATTGTACGTGAAGTATGCAATTGGTAGTAGAAAAGGGTTGAAAGTGATTAAAGGATGGAAATGTGTAGGAAATCAAATGACAAAAAGTAGTTCTGAACTAATTGCTTTGAAGGAAACACACCAATTTGAAAGTACAAATAATCTAAATTGCATGAAAATAACTTATTATAATGCATCAAATATCACTAAATCAGGAAAGTTAAACTGAAGCAAAAGATGAATCTAATCTGAAATTATGGCAGAGAACTTTGATAGAAGTAAAGTTGTAAACTATGCCACAAAAAATATAATGGAAATGAAACTACACTAATGCATGAAAAAAGGAATGTAACCCATTGATAATTATCAATATAAATTTTCTTTTATTGTTTGTTAATGCTTTTAGGAAAATGATATTAAACTAAGTCAAAATATTAAGATAAAACAAACATATAGGAGATTTCTACAGGATCTACATAGTTTCTACAAGATACTCCTACATGAAGAAAAATGAAGTCTAAAAAGGTAGTGCAACTTATTAAAATCATTTGAAAAGGTAGACTATAAAATCAATGAAGTGAATCTATGGTTGTTAGCATTGGGAGGAACCTAGGAGTGCTCCAAAAGGTTATTGGACATTTCTACAAGATGTTGCTACAACTCGCCAGTTAGTTGAAATATTAGCAGAAATGGAAATTTATCATGCATAGCTAAATATAACTTCATTATAGAATGAAACACTATCTAAAAACCAACTAATATGCATGAAAACTAAAGAAATAGTAAAAAGAGTCCTTGAGCCCTCTTGGATGGGCCCTACCTAAGAAGCACAAGGAACCTAAAAGAAACTTTAATGGATTGAAGGAAAAACCATTTATTTCATAAATATGAGTAGTACATCAAGAACATCAAAGTTCTTAGTCTTCAACAAAAAATCTTTCATAACATCCCCACACAATGCCTCTCCAAACACTCGCTATATCCCTCTCTCTTAAACTAGAGGCCTATATATAACTAGTCAGATTGACCTCCCTTCCTAAATAAAGGAGAGTGATGAGTAAATGAGGGATCTAAACCTTTTACATTTGAATTTTCAAACTATTGTTGATCATAAGTGGTCATAAATGCAGAAGGAACGCTCTTGGAGGTATGTGTAGACAATTTCCCTTCTTTGGTTTGTAGCTCATTCTAGTGCAAAAATCCCTTGTTTCTAGGAGGTTGTTGCCTTTGACTCCTGCAGTTCGACCTAGTTGGTGGAACACATGTCTTTTCCAAAAAAAATAGTTAAAAATGGTATATTGTACACAAAAATCCACCTCAATCATACATTCATTAAGCAACATAAAAAATACCTAGGACTGACTATTAAATATGGTCAAAAGAAAACATTAAGTTATTTTGTGGTGGAAGAATATGTCAAATATTAGCCCTTAAAATGTACAATAATGAGGCTCATCATCACCCCCCAGATGAACTCTTACACACCCTTTGTGCAACCAAAAATTGTCTTTCTTATCTCACAATTGCTTCTATTGTTCTATACCCTGTTGTTGTTCATTGTTCCTATGTTGTCTATCATCGTGCTTCTACTCAATTCCCTATTGTTGCTCAACATAATGTACTTGTTCATTACCCTATTGACTATCAACATTCTCTTGTTGTCACTGATGTTGTTTTCTAAATTCCTCTCTCATATCCCATGCTATATACTTGGTGACAACTTGTTGATCATGGTATCCCTTATCCTTCACAATGTTGGCCCATTCTTCTTCTTCCTTTTCTGGTTTGAGGTCATCCATAGGAGCTACAAGGAGAAGGTGTGGAGGGCTCATACTTAGCTCGATACAATTAGTTCTCATTTTCCTTAGATTTTATTTATACCATGGTGTTCTAAGGAGGGAAATATGCAATGTGTTTGGAGAGTGAGGCTCTATGATTCTCAGTTGATGAGGCAAGGAATGACACCTCCTATGGAAATTCATTGTTGCTACTTCTCTCAATAATCTCAATGTGTCATCAATATGGGATATTACTTCCCTTTTTTGGGTGCTCCACCTTGGAGTTATATCCTTATCTAAAGAGAGGCTATGGTGACTATTTATGACATCTTTAGGCCTAAAAAACTCTTCTCTAATCCAAAGGGGTGTTTCTTGTTCTTATTCCTTGTACTTTTTGAATTATTCTTCCCTCAGTTCCTCATGCCTTAGCCAAGAAGAAAGGGGCATCAAGTGCACATCCCCTACATATGGATTGGTATTCCAGTTGTAGGGGTGTGATAAGACAAGTTTATGCAGGTAAAACTCACAAATGTTATCTTTTTATTCCATATTACAACCTTGATATGCATCTAGGAAATATTTGGGTGTATCCAGGTTGAATTTTACAAACTTAGCTAAGTGTGTAATCTGATTTTTGTGCCACTGTTCTTTTAGGAACAATGTGCATGTTATGGATGGTGTCCTACATTCAAGCATTTCTTCAAATACTTTGGATAAATTTTTTATTGTTGCTTGCATAATCTCCACTTGTTCAGTCTTCTCATGTAGATATATATTTACCTTACTCAATTGTTGTTGAAGTTTATGGTTCTCTTCCTTGAGATTTTGACTATAGTCTACTTTTTGCATAGTGATAATTTGAAACATTTCTTGCATGAGTTGGAGTTGTTGGTCCAACTCTTGAGAAACCTCTTCTTTCATATTTCCTTTATTATCTTCTACCACCATTTTCCACTTGATGGCATCAACCTTGGCCTTCTCTAGTTCCAACATGGTTGCCTAAATAAGTTTTTCCACAATAGTTTTAGTTTTTGAGGTTCCTTATATTGATATTTCCTCTTTCATCACAGTCTCCTCTTGAGTCTCCTTCCCTTTTGTTTATTTTCATTGTTAAGTACTAGGAGAGTCCTTAACTTGTTCTACTTGGGGTGTGATAGTGAGTGGAGATGATGGTATTGTGCTCCTCGTTTTATGATTTTTCTTGATTCTATTGGACCTCCTCCTTCTAGGCTTCACCCACTCTACAATGGTTATTTTCAAAGGGCTGAATGTAGGGGTTCGCTAAAGTAGTTAAGACATCATTCACCTCTCTATCTTCTTCATATATCTTTTTCTTTTCCCCCTTCTTTTTTTGTTTTTCTTTCTTGGGCTTGGTGAGTCTCTTAGGTTCCTCTCCCTTTTTTCTTTCTTCCTCACTCATTTCTTCCCTTACTTCATCAAAATCTTGTTTTTTCATGTTGATGAATTATTTCCACAAAATTCTATGTTTCAAGCTCCTAAGAGCATCAGAGACTATCAAATTTATGAGGTCATTATGTGCTAAGAATTTGTGTTTCACTCTTTTTACTTTTAAGATCATCTCCTTGAGTGACTGAAGAAGAAAATAAAGGATACTTAGATTCAGGTGTAGTTCATGGTTTGGATGATTTTTAAGCAGATGCAACAATATGAAATGATAAGAATATACTACACTCATCCTACCCTCACAAATATTGTATTTGATGATGTGATATGATGCCTCCTACCATGGGTGCGGGAGGATTTCCCTTTTTATACCATTTTTATCCTCATCTTGTTTCTCATTATGGAGGAACAATTCCTTCTTAGCATTAATGGATTCATATATTTCTTCTTTTTCCCAAAGAATTCCCAAAGGTAAAATAGAAAATTTGTTGATGGAGGCTTCATTGATCATGATGGTTATCCCCTTGATTGTAGTCACATATTCCTGGTCTCATATGTTTAGGAAATTCTGAGAAAAATCCATGGACACTTCATCATCAAACCCCACTGGTATCTAAAAGTAACCCAACCATTCATATTTTTGAAAAATTTCCACTATCTCAGCGTTGTCATAAAATATGCAGGGCTTTGTTGGTTCCCTTCTCTTAAATCCTGCTCCCATATTTTTTTTTTTAGGATGATGAGTGTAGAGGAAGGTTGGTTAAAGGCTTACTATAGAAGTTTTAGGTTGAACTGATCCTTAGAGAGAGTGATAAGTTGGGTTGGTATTTAGGTAAGTAGGTGGTCAAGAAATTCAAAAAACATTTTTTCTTGAAGAAAAAAGGAAAGGTGAGGGAATTTATCTAAAAAATTCCAAGTCAGTGTACTTTTCTGTAGTCATTCCTATAGAAATAGATCCCGTAGAAACAAATTTCTATAGGAATTTTGTAAATAAAAAATTCTATAGGGTGTATTTTTGAAGAAGGTTGAAGAATTTTAGTGCCGAGAGGGTTCCACCATAGGCTCAACAATTTTCTGGAATGAGAGATATTAACACAGGAGACGTTGGTTTGATTTTAGAACAAAGTCTGCATGACTATAACTTATGGAAAAAAAATGGGTTTCTTCAGGGTATGTCTTTCTTTATTTTTAAATGACCATGAAAATTCCCAGAACTGACCATAGGTGAAAACACATGAAATTGGAATGAATGCAACAAATGTTCAAGTTTGAAGTGATAATTTTGTTTCTAGGGATTCATGGTTACGTGCAGTTTGTATAAATTATTCTCTTGCAACATCCTCTCACTGATTATTTTTCTTTCCCTCTTCTCATATGAG
This sequence comes from Picea mariana, assembly GCA_032191745.1. NCBI lineage: Eukaryota > Viridiplantae > Streptophyta > Pinopsida > Pinales > Pinaceae > Picea > Picea mariana. The sequence continues at coordinate 157,321 of JASDQU010108580.1, forward strand.
CTCAGATTCCTGATTACACTTGAGTAGAGCCACTCTTCCTCTTCAAATTTAAAATGGTTCTTTGATTCTTCTAACTCTAAGTTATACCCTTAAATCATGGACAAGACCGTTGTCTTGTCACAACAGTAAAATGACAATAAACTTATATTCATAATTCCTTAATTCATGCCTTTTCTCACTCAAAGAGGTAAACTTCCACTTAAACCATTCGATATTCACATGTTAATTCAAATTTTGGCACAAATTATGCCACCCCTCACTGGAAAGACATAAACCTCCTCATTTTCACCACATTTTAGATTTTATAAATTCTCAACCATATAAAATAAGCATATATATGTATGTATGCAGCTTAATTAAATGTAGATAGGGTAAATAGTTATATTACCATTATTTACCTTTGAAGTTTGCATGCCCATTAATATGATTATTGCAGGTAGCTAGAGGTGGTTTGTCTTTGTACTAGTGCCTGTAGAATCTCCTCGAGATCATATCTACAATGTTTTAGGATATCATGACCTCGAATCATGATACAAGATACAAAGCATGTTGTATATTTGCTTCTGTCATGCGAAATATTTTCTACAGGACACAAAGTATCATGTAGAAGTTGTTTTTTACTATACCGAGGATGTATCAATGACAAAGGATGGATGTAGAAGGTGTTTCTTGTTATGATATTGATCCTTTAATTGTTGATATCATCCTTGAGTTAGGTTTCCTTTCCTATTTTTCTTAGAATTGTCCCTGTAGATTATCCTGTAGAACCTTGTAGAACAACCTGATAAAACAACATGATAGGTTGTTTTCTTTGAAAAAAATTTAAAGTGAGATCTATTGGATATGGAAAGTGGTATGTATGAAATGAATGAAGAATATGGGTGATTATGATAGGAAATAACATGATTATGGGAATAATGAAAAATGATATGTATGAATATGGAAATGCTTACTATATTTATTGAAGGTGATGTTGATTGTTTATTTTTCCCCATGCATATGGTTGTATTAATGAAGTCCCTTGTACATGGAAAAACAAAATATTAGTACAAAAAATATTTTGTTTTGTTTTATTTTATTTTTTATTCTTTTTTCTTTCTTTTTTTACTCAAGGAAGAAGTGTCATCTCTGGTTTTCACTAATTTCTTTCCTCATCAGGCTTCTAAGAAGTTTTTTTTATGAGGTTGTTGGAAATGTTTAACATGTAGCATATGCTTGTCATTGATGGCAAGTACAGCAATGAAGATGGCATGTATACAGGAAGAATGTACAAAGGATTGTTGGCATGTTTTACAGGATGACAGGCAAACAAAAGACAAAGCTCAGAGAAGTGAATGATCACATGCAGACATCGGAATCCTTTAAGGATTCGAGGAGAATAAGCTCAAGAGGCATAGCGCTCTTATACGTGCAAGGAACACAGGAAAGAGATCGAGAGCCGTCGGATCTCACTCGAAAATCCCGACAGCTGTTGGATCGGGAGAAGCTGCGCAGATGTTAAGCGCANCTGCGCCGTCAGATTGGAAGCAGATACCCGACAGCCATCAAATCTGCAAAAGATGCGAGGGGGATAAGCCATCGGAGAATCAGAGATCAGGAGTTTATAATGTCCAATCCACTTGACATCGAAAACTCCGAAATCGCGATATGCGATTTCGCGATGTGATCGTAGCCGTTAAATCAAGCAGAGATCGGGACCACCCACTTGTAGACAAGAGGCTTCATCGGAGTTTCGGGGATCGAGGTTTCAATATGCAAAGAAAATAATGCAACGGAAATCCGGATTTCGCGATATGCAAAATCCCGACTGAATCTGCACCGTCAGATCAACATGAGATTTAGACCGTCAATCTTATTCACGAGAGAAGTCCATGTTAGCTAGGGACACGTGGCACAACCAGGTAATGACAGGTGGCACGAATATTCAACAGTTCAGGCACATGTAAGTCACAAATCAGAGTGACACGTGGCAGTATTTAACACGTGTCAAACCACGTATGACATCAGCCTGTATCGGAGAATCAGGAATCGGGGTTTCGCGATTCCTGTGAACAAGTGCATCAGAAATCCCGAAATCGCGAAACACGATATTGTGATTCAATCGCAACCGTTAATGCAATATCACACCAGGACCATTGATCACAGCTCTGTACGGAATTTCAGGGATCGGGTGGAAGGAGTATGAAGGAAACGAGAGATCGGAAGTCCCGAAATCCCGACACAATCGGGACCATCCATCTGAGAGGATGCGTGGCAGGAGATTGATGCCATCGGTGAAAGGCCCGACAGGAGGTCGTTCATCGGCTAATCAGAAATCGGGATATCAGAGATCCCGGGCATAAAGGTTTTGTGCATTTCGAAATCGCGATCCGTGAAATCCCGATGAGTGGGGTACAACTGTCAGCACAGCAGCGAAGGAGGATAGAGGATTAGTGGATGCCAGCTGTCAGAGATAAGGATGCAGTTACAGGTAGCGGTCACGTGAACCAGGGTCAGCCAGGGGGGCTGAAACACATCGGGAAATCGGGGATCGGGAATCCCGGAGGCATGTGCATGGTGACATCAAAAACACTGAAACCTCGATGAGAGGTTTGACCGAGGGCATGTGTTGACGGTCTTATGGGACCAAAGCCTATAGCCTGCAGGGCTAGCGCATGGAAAGGGGCGCGCGTAAGTTTAATTCAAATTTTAAACAGGAGCCCGATTTCCTCCGGGTAATAAATATGGGACCCGATGAGCGTTGAACGGGTCCTAGACCAATGGGGATAAGAAGGGGTCGATGCTCTTCCTACATGCGATGGTTGCAGAGGCAAAGGAGGACGGTGATAGGTCGCAGAGGTCCTTTTTGAAGGACGCGGAGGCCATTTTCTGACAGTAGGGATATCTGCTGGTGGGTGAGGTCATTTGTGCAGGCAGGATGGCAGGTTTGAAGAAAGAGGAACCTCCTTGTGGTAGTCAGGTGGCAGATCTACAGTGACAGAGAGATCTTAGCTGTGGGTCCAGCAACCATGAGATCAGAGGCATCATCTCTAGGTTTAGTGAGTTGTTTAATATGTGTCCTTTGGTAATTGCCTGACAGTATGTAGATCTGTGTTTACTATTGAGATAATTTTTGTTACTGTCATAACCACTAGA
>JASDQU010108581.1:57977-79455 GCA_032191745.1 Picea mariana
ACAAAGGGGTGAATTTGGAGACATAAGTGGACTTAGGAAACTTAACCCAAAGTGGGTTTGTGACTTAAATATGTTTGGGGATATCTCAACCATCGATTATATGGAAGATGAGATGATCTCAACCCTTCATATTTTAGGTTTCCTAATTGATGTCTAAGAGGGGCACAAAGCGAGAAGGAGGGCGCATTCTTCATTGCTTGGTTTGCTCATTGTGAGATGAGTACATCTTGGATGGAGATGAGGTCAGTTTTGTGAGGAGAGTATAGCTAGGATGCTTTCTTTTATGGAGGGAGGCTTGACTTGTATGCCTTAGTTTATTTACTGGAGGAGTTCTACTTCTGAGGAGGGCGCATTGCCAGATTGGGGAGCATCAACTGTAGAGAGACTTCTAGCCATCATATTGCAGTGAGATCAATTGCAGATGGTTTCCATTCAGCATAGCTTCATTTCTCTGGAGGGGTTTCCATATATGAGCTCACAGTTGGCAGTTGGAGCAGATTCAATGGTTCTGGCAGTTTGCATGAGGGGCGCACCATTCTGGGGTGCATTTGTTGATGTAGAGATTGTATTTCAACTCAGGTAGAGTTTCTATTGTATCAGGTTCTTTCATATATTGTGTTTATTGTAACCCTTCTTCTTCTTTCTTCATATATACACACATATCTCAAGTTGGTTTTTCCCTAGGGGGTTTTGTCCAAGGTCATGTTGACCAAAAATACTTGTGTCTACAAATGCATGTATTATTTCTTAGATCTGTTCATTTTCAGCAGTAAACAATGTATTAGTTGTGTTATGTTTATTTGAGTTGCATGTACTAATTTTATGTGACAAAAACGACATGCTAGAGCACCCAAATAGAGAACATAACTGTAACAAATCAGCAAAGTGTATTTGGACTGTTGGATGTTATAAAAAAACAAAAAACTAATCAACTTACAGTTGAAACTTAGAGCCTTTCTTTGGTCAAAGACATACCAAGAAGGCAAGCTAATAGGACCTGGAAATTTCACAATAGGTTGAAAGGAAGACTGCACCACTAGCAGACACAGCAAGAATATTTATCGATGGTATGCATTTAACATTTTTCCAACCATTAGATACAATTGATACCCCATGTCAGTTCCAAACATTTGTAAATTTTCCTAAACCACCTTGGATTTTGGCTCTTTCCCTATCAAGTCCCAAGGTTCTAGCTTTAACATACCTGGTGCTCTTGTATCCTTTACGGGCACCATTGATGGCTTGTACCATTTCATGCCAATATGGTGAGCGAATAACATTGAATGGTATACGACATGCATAGAAAAACCTGAAAATTTGTGCATCCACATCATCTCTACAACCTTGGTCAAGGAAATATGATAGCGTTCATGCCCTGAAGATGAAGGCAAGAATGCACTAGCATGGGGGGATGCAAATCGACTAGTGAACATTCTTTGTGAACTCTCATGTTGAACCCTTAATCTTTTGGATTTGTTTTGCATTGCCTCCTCTTCCTTTTAGTATTTAAGTTTGTCTTTGGGTGGAACTTCCACACAAGTTTTGACTCTACAATCTTACCTTCATCCCAGTGCATAAGACCACATAGATGCTTTCTCACATGGGTATAGGAACCAGTGTAAGTTGTATGACAATGAAGGCATGTAAATTTTGTGGTTCCACCCCCTTTCCCTCTCCAAAGCGTTGTGACATACTTCCACACTGGTGTTTAAATCTATTTCGGTTTTTGGGGATCATCACTATCATTTTCATTTTCATCATCCCCTTCCATTCCTTCCTCCTCTCCATGGTATGCTCTATTCACTTCTATTTCTTCATCACTATCATGGGTATTTCAAAGTCCTCCAATCCCCACCACCATCATAATAAAAAACGGAACCAAAATGACATACCACATTGACATCATCATCATGATTCTTGAACCTTGATAATAACTTGCTACCTACAATAGAATGATGGAGGAGAAATGGGAAAGAGTTGGAGAAGAAAACATTCAAATATTCAACATAGCATAATATACTAGTTTACAACACATGGATTTTTTTTTTTTAAACAAGAATGGGCTTAAGAGCCTTCCTCTTTAGCTCACCAATGGTGGTTGAATATGACTACAACAACCTTCAATCTCCCTTCCAAGCTCTCACAAATGCCAGCCTTCAATCTCCCTTCCAAGCTCTCCAATCTCTCTTCCAAGCTCTCCAATCTCCCTATAGAAGCCTTCAACATTCCTTCCAAGCTCTCCAATCTCTCTTCAATCTCCCTATAGCAGCCTTCAATATCCTCAAGAACTAGCAAGAATCCCAATCAAAACCCTCCTAGCAAAGATGAGTGAAATGAGTTAAATGAGAAATAGAATGAGAGAAAAATGTAGTGAGTGAGTGTTTTAATCCCTCATAAACCCTACCCATACCCTTTTCTCCCTTTTGTAACCCTATCTTGGTTCCCAAACACCCTCAAAAAAAAAAAAAAATCGCCCACGAAGGCCTCACGTGCATGAGAGTATATGGGAGCGCTCGGGGAGCGTTTTTTCCACGTGGGAGTGTCCCGACGATCCAAAAGAAATTTGGGAGCGACACTCCGAGAGCACTCCCTAAGCACTCTCAGATCAATCAAGGAGTGTTCTATTTTGGTAGGGAGTGTGCTCCCTTAATACACTCCCTTTTGGAGCACAATTCAGGAGTGGCGATGAGGGGGGAAGTGCTCCCCCACAGCATAGTTTGAGTGATTCCTAACAAGAATAACAAAATTTTCTATATATGTGTGAGTGTGTACACAACACCACTTTAAGTAATCAGATATGCATTGATACAATACATCTCTCATTTATACTCTCTCACTTGTCTCTTGTACATTCTCCATAGCATAGTTTAATATGAGGATCCAACAAAGAGAATAATTTCATGACATCTTCCCAACCACAATGACAAACTTTGGTCAACTTCAATGTCATAGGTGATGAAAAACTATTTTCTATTCCACCTAATTTATGCCATTTTATTTCAATTATGTGGATAAATAAACTTCAACTAAGTCCAACAAAGTTGAGCTTTAGAGAGAACCTCAAAAGTAAACAACATTTCTTGTCTCTTTTGTAGTAATGATATACTCTTAAATATTCTATCTTATCATCTTTTCCATTTAGTTTTATGATTATACTTGGGTATATTTTTCTCAAGAGATGCATCAAGCACTCCCTCATCTGTTGTACTTTACATAATGATTTTTCCATTTGTCCCATTGACCACATTTTGGTCGCAATAGGATATTAAAATGGTTTCCATTTCAATTTCAATCTCAATATCTATATAACTGTAAAACATATCTTTTGAGATTGCAAAGTTGTCAGAACATTTTGGGAATGGGATACCAATGGCATGTCATTTTCTTTGTCACCGAATTTTATTGGAAAGGAACCATTCTTGGAGACATATGAATGATTAGACAGCGTGGTAGAGAATTATGCAATACCATAAGATTGGTAGGGCTCTCCTTTTTATGTAAAAGGATATGTTGTGCAATGTTTAATAGGGATGTATCGTCATCATATTTGGGTGAGATTAGAACATTCAGAGAAGAATTGGTAGCCTAGATTTCATGGAGAATTTGTATTTCCCATGAGGAAGAAAATTCTCTTAAGAGTGGAACCAAGGAGGTTGTGGTGTCACTCCTTGCATATGTAGGGAGGGGTAGTCAATATAATTGTGTAGCCTAAGTTGCATGAAACAGGGAGTCTGGGAGTTTCCAAAATGGGTATCGCAGGAAACACGACCCTCCAAAAATGGAAACACCAGGGCAAGCACCATATATGTGTGTGTGTGTGTGTGTGTTTATATATATAAATGCATTATCTTGCAAGAAAAACATAATGACACACATAATTGACATAAAAAACCCTAAATGAAGAAAATACATGTATGAATGGTTTGTCTTTCTTAAAAAAGGAAACAACAACAAATTTAATGAGTTTTGGGGGGCACATGAACTACTTAGACACCCATACGGGCCAACAAACAACCAAAACAACATTGAAATGTTGTCCATATGGGCCAAAACACTATCTTTCGTACCGTACGGTGTTTCGTATTCGTGAAACACCATACAGTACGATCAGTGACATTTCGGTCGGGTTTCATACCCGTTTCGGTGTTTCGTCGAGTTTCTGGTACCTGAATAACACCTAGTTAGATGTTTCTTGCAATTTAGTGTGCAGACCGACCCAATGATGTAAACAACAATAATGAAATATACAATGCATTTATGTAATAATAAAACTAATATTACAAGTTACTAAAAAGAACTGTCAAAACAACAAAAGGTTCTCAGACCTAAGATAAATTTGTAAATATTGATAATAATGCTTAGTGGGAATTAATCCACAAGAAATATTTGCAAATATCATGCATCAATTCTAACCAACAATGATTAACATTCACAGAATAATATGCAAAACTAGAAGCAATAAGAAAATATGTGATGGCCATTAAGTAAATTCACCCTAATCAAACACGAGCCATAGATCATGCTAAGGATACTTCCTCTACATGTACAGACTTATTTACAATGTCTATCTTCATTGAATTGACTATTTTTTAGATATTTTTTTACCCCTCATACTAGTGGTGACTACGGAGATTATGTATCGAGGCCCACAAGTAGCATACATCGAGTGTCGAGAGCCAGATTGACTAGCATAGCCCCGTAGGGCCCTTCCTATTCATTGATGCACCATCATACGTCACCAGCAACAAAGCAACATCCATCACACCGGCCTGGCCTAGAGGACAGAAAATCTTGCTTCATGAGGTAATAAACCCAGTATCATGGTAAGTATCACCCTAACAATTGATGCATTTGAACATGTTACAAAGAATTCATTCTTGATTACAGAATGTTTGCTTGGAAATTATACTCTTTGCCTTATTTAACCTTGGTGGGTGTCATTTTGTCCTAGTAAGTTGATCACCCTTGGGAATGAGGTACTACTTGGGGTTCCTTGAAGAGTCATCGTCCATTCCCGATCATACTTATCACCTTCCATCCTCTTTCCATTCTGTTTTCTCATTTTTGGGATGTTTGGGTGCACTGACCCAAGAAGGGCTTATACCTCATTTCATGGGAAGAAGGGGTTGAAGGCCCAGAGGGAATGTAGCTGGCAAAAGATAAAAGCCAAAATTATAACCTTCTAGATGCTCACCCAAAGAGGTCTTGAGAACAATGAAACATTTCTCTTAAAATAATTGAAAACCTGCAAAAGAAATTTCACATTATATAGATGTCCCACTTGTTGAGGTGTGTACACGCATGTGGTGTCCCTTTCTTTCCATGAATATGGCACTTTGTGTACCTCTAGCTTCAAGTGACATTGTGATAATCCTTTAAAGTCTTATGTTACCCAATTGTTCTAGACTTTAATTAATTAATGGAAAATAAATGGGCTTGGAAAAGGGATGCATTGAAAATGAATGTGCAGCACACCATTTACAAAGGCACCCATAAATGAGATAATACGAACCCTTGTATGTCATGAGCCCCATGCCTAGAATTTTTACCCCACTCCACCTCACACTCATACATGACTTAGATGGGTTTCTCTTGGGAAAAACCCTTGACTTGAGGATTGACTGGCCCAATAGGATGCCTTCACACCCCTCCCACACCTAAATTTAACAAATTGTATAACGTCTTTGAGCATTTGTTTAGTTTGAAAAGGGGAGTTTGATGCACATTTTCGAGTGGTTTAATTATTAGATGTGGCCTACTTGGCATGATTCTTGTGACTTTTGGACCCTAGGAGGGCATACCTGTTTGTTTTTGCAGGATCTTACCTGGTGGACAGGCATTCATGAGGAGATGACTTGTTCAGACCTTCATGGAGGCTTTGGAGCCCAAGGATGGATGCATAAACCCCACGTCTGGGGCTAGCTTGTGATTACCAGTTGCACAGTGAAAAAAAGAGGTTCTTTCCTTTGGAGGTACTCTGGCATGGCCCAAGAGAGAGGTTCCCATCATCCCACACTTGGACGATAGCCTTTGAAGGCTTGGACATCACCCTATGGCCCATGACATCACCTAGGGCTAGGGTTCAATGGATGCATGACGTGGGAGATGCTTGATGAGGATTTTGAAATGTGTGGCCATGGTTATTGGCCTTAGGATCCCTAGTGCTTCACCTTCCATCTCAACAAACCTCATTCGGAGCCTAACGTCACCCTAGAAGGGATGGTGTCTCCTTTTTTAGGGTGATTTTTATGTAAATTTTGGATTTTTGTAATTTAAATGAGAAAATTCAGAAGTAGGCTCAGATTTGTGAAAAGACCCAACTTTTGATTAATAAGCCTAGGATTTCCCATATAAATATGGCTAGCCTAAATCATTTTCTCATCATAACTTTTCCTCACAAGAGGCCTCTTGGTCTGAAATTTTCGCCCTATTGATGCTACTTGGCTGAAATTACTAGTGCACACCTTCTTGGAGAGGCTTCTTTGGATGTTACTTGGATTTTTGTGGTGGTAAAGTGCTAAACTAGAGTTTATTCTTGATTATTCTTGGTGAAAGTAAGCAAATTTTGCAACTTCTTTTATGTATTGAATGTTTGTGGTTAAATTTTACTTGCTTCATATTGAAGATTATGAAATTGCTTGTTGTAAACCCCAGGAAAGGAACATAAGGTACTTATTCCTTTCTCTAAGCTTATTCCACTTTCTATTTTGTCAAGGATATCTTATCTAAACTAGGCTCCTAAAGCCCTAAAGAACTATCACTTTAGAATCCCTAGTTTAGAGGTTTGTTGCAAGTATATATTTCAATAGTTCAAGGAGAGAAGGTTACGCTAGGGCCTAAAAGGTGCTTATGCTCTAGTGGAATCCATATTTAAGACTTGAATGCTAGAAGCCTTGAAGTGCCAACACTTCTAGCATTTATCTCTTTGTCCTTTGAACAATATTATCATTGTCATGTTTTCTCCATGATAATTCACTACTGTAATTGACTCCATAAGCCCAAAAGGTACTGATTTCTATGCTCTTGTGGATGAATGTGATCAAGACAACTCTCAAACTCTATTCTTTGAAGCTTATACTATCATCTCCTAACCATGAATTAGCCTAAAACACTAACTTAGTGGCTATTGTTGCAAAACACTGCTATAGCCAGCTTAACTACCGCTAATTTGTTGCATAACTAACTTTAATGGCTAGCTAAACTTACCATAATTTTCTTGTAACAATTGTTAATCATTCTATCTGTTATCACACAAGTTGTAGGTTGGGAAAAGCTCGACCCAACCACTAAATGGCAACAACTAAGAGGTCACCTATCCACTGTCACCTTAGGCAGGTGTCCCCGTCACTTTAGAGGTGAGGTAGTCACCTCAAGGGCGGAATCCTAGTGACCCTAAGGGGATTGAGACAGAAAGTGATAATTATGAAGTGGATGTCCCTAGAGGTCAATTCTATATGATAGGAAGAGCTTGGAAAGCAGTCTTGGGAAGGTTTAAAGGTTTCCAAAAGAGTTGAGTGATCTGCCAAGTATGAATACCTTCCCGAGACACAAAGAAAACCAAGAAAATGATGTAATATGCTAGTTGGAAAAGAAAGTTAGGCGTTCTGTTCCTAATTGCAGCAAAGCAAATGATATATATCAGCTCAATAAAGATAACACAGGCTGCAATGTAAGTGCTAATTATATGATAAATAAACAAGAGATTAAGCTAGTGAAAGCTAGCCCAACTCACCAATGATCAAGCAATAAGTTTATCACAAAAAGCAAGGCTGAAAACAAAAGATTTCTGCAGTGATATTATCAGCCTTATCGCTGTTGTAAACCAATCATAACAGCAGAAAAATCAGCCAATTGAAACCACCACTAACTAGACCAATAGGTGCGCTAAGCTTAGTAGAGAGTTAGGGTAAAGTTAGGGATAAATCCTAGGGTTCGTTTAGGAGTTATTAAGTGTTTGAGAGTTAATTTTATGCAGCCCTAATGGCTGTAGGTTATTTTTTTAAGAGCAGCAAGAATTTATGGTTGAAAGGGGACATCTCAATGAGGCAAGGGAGCCAAATGATCAAGGAACACTTTCCCAAAGAGACAACTTTAGAACTTGAAAAAATCACGTTTACCAAGGCAACAATTTATTTCTCCAATGCAACAAGTAAATCACTAGTGCCTTTAAAAATTGGGTTAATGGAGTCAAGAAAAGAAATAGCTAGAGGTACTACCTCCTTGGGGGTGTAAATCCTCTTACTCCCCAAGGCAAGTATCTCTAGCTAGGGTTTGAGTTAAGAGGGTGTATGCCTTTATACTTCTCTTAGTAAACCCTAGTTAAACCAATAACATGTAAGCATAAAATGGTGGAGACTATTGTGGGGGTGTATGCCCTTATACTTCCCACCAAGCTCTAGCAAAATAACCTTGAATTGAATAGCAATAATAGTGCAATGCAAAAAAGCTTACCAATTCAAGGAAAAAGCTAAGACAAACCACCATAAAAGCTAGAAAAAACCTTCAAGGCTAGTGCATCACTTCCATCAACCAATAATCCAAGAAATAGCCATAGACAAGAGCACAAGAGAGAGAGCTACCCAAAGAGAGCAAAAATTTCAGTCCAAGTACCTCTCAGAAGAGGGAGAGTTATAATAAAATGAGATCTTATGATCTCCTATTTATACAAAATATCACTAAGATAGCTTGTCCACATAATTAAGGGTAAACCACAAGACTAGGGATCAACAACCTTAATCTTGCCCCTTTCACAAAATAATATTAAATAATTCATTTTAAATTCACTTTTGCACAAAGAAAAACCCTAGTTTATATGGACATCATCCCTTTAGGGGATGTTTTGGCACTACGAGAAGGTCGTTGGTGATGGAGGAGTGTAGAAAGGCTTCCCAAAGCCACATGTCAAGAATCCAAATAAATTCTTTCATGGTCAAAGCCTCAAACCCCTCAAAACATCCTTGTGCATGTTATCCCAACTTTTTAGGGATAACTAGGAGATCATGTCTCGAGGCCCACAGGTCCTAGACATGGAATACCAAGAGAAGGATTGACCTGAGCATGGCCCTGGAGGGCCCACCTTTTATTCTTCCATCATCCTTATCTTGTCAACAACAATAGCATCCATCACCATAGACTTGGTCCTATATCAGAAAGAGTTCTTGCTCCATGAGGTAATTGGTCCAGGTATCATGGTATGTGTCACCTTTGATCATTAAAACCTTTAAATATATGCATCTGATTCCTTTTATTTCTAACAAATGCTTGGATCTTACATTTGCCCACTTGACCATGTTTGAGGGGATTGACAAGGTGTCCTAGCAAGCCTTTGTCCATAGGTTTTGGTTTGCCACTTGGGGGGACTTCTAAAAGGCCATCGTCTGCTCCCATCATAGCCCCACTATTTCATCTTATTTCCCGCTCATTTGTCCCACTCCCCTTGTCCGGGCATTGGGTTGACCTATTTTCAGGATTGCACCTTATCTTGTGGGGAGAAGGGGATAAAGTCCTAGAAGGTAAAAGTAAGTTGATAAAAGATAAAATCCTAAGAATAAAACCTTCAGATGCTTTTCCCAGGGATCCCTGAGAAAGCAATAAAAGGCTTCTTAGCAAGAAACTAGAGGGAACCGAAAGAAAATAATAAAACAAGACCTAGTCAGAGGATAGGGGATCTCATCATGAGACGACCTATTTGGTCCATGGGTACCTAGCAGTATGACATTACAACCAGCTGGTTACCATGCCAGGGCAGTGAATCTTGGCTGCATGGCCAAGGGAAAGGGGGTCTCATCATGAGCCATCCTTTTCATTTCTATGAAAGTACTTGTGGGTATCATTGCCACCACTAGTCACCACACCAGGGCAGTGTCCCCTGATTATCTCTTGAACAAAAAGAAAAAGAAAAGAAATAAAAGAATAAAAGAATAAAGGCAAGAACGGACTTGAAAAGAGTGCATCTATGGAAGGTATAGCTCGCCTTCTACAAAGGCACCCACAGATAACACATTGCATCATTGGCCCTCACTTCACACACATGATTGGACTTCCCTTAACCACATCACCCACTCACATGGTTTTGATGAGGTTTTCTTCTGGGAACTCACCTTTTCTGATGGACACTAGCCCAATAGAACGTTTTGTCTTTTCCTCCAGATTTGTATAGCGGGCTTGTGTAATTTCTTTGAGCTATTGACAAATATATTAGGGATTTTATGCATATGTTTAATAATATTAATGATGAGATGTGATTGACATTGCTATGATCCCTATAGCTGATGAGCCCATGGAGGGCATAGCTTTTGATGTGCAGGACCATGCCCGACGAACATGTACCATTTGGACCGATACACATGGGGAGATGATCAATTTGGACCTCCATGGGGCTGAAGAGCCCACCAGATGGATTTTGAGACCCCATCATGGGGCAGACAGGTCAAAGGATGATTAGAGACCTTTCATTAGAGAAGAAGAGAACGTTCCACCAAAGGCACCCCGACACTACTTGACCTAGGGGGATTGACCATCTTTCAGAGGGACGTTGGCTCTAGATGGCCTAGGAAATCACCAGGAGGCTTATGATGTCATCATGAGCATGTTGGCAGATGGACAGGGTAGTTGGCACATGTGGCAGCTTGGAGGAGCCCAATGAGGGCTAACGTCTTACTTCAGGAGGCTACATTTGCCCTGATAGGGGCTAACGTCACCCTAGGAAGGGGTGATGTCTTACCTTTTTTCTTGATTAGGTTTTTAGTCTAGAATTTAATGTAAAAACAATATTGTTTTGGTACTATGGTCTTTTCGGCCTTTTTATGACTTCAAAAGTAAATTAGGTCATTGATACACTATATATTGAGGGTTTTCACTCTCATTTTATCATCACAACTCATTCACTCCATAGGGAGGATGGAAATTTGTGCCCTCTCTTAGGTATTTGGTTGGATTAAATGATGCACACTTGTTGAAGGAAGTGATTTTTGGCATTTATGGTGTTTCTCTTGAAGGAAGGTGNGCAAAACTTCTTGAACAAATGGTTGTAGATTAATTTCTTGCATGTGTTTATGAATTTTGCTAAATCAAAACCCTAGGTGACAAGCACATAAGTAGTTTCTTGTCTCATGTCCCCTGATAGAGAAACTTTCATCCATTGAAGAAGGAAGAAAGAGCATAGCCATAGCTAAACTCTTATTTCTTCTTCGTCTTTGCTAGTCGTACCAATTGAAAGCCAAGAAGAGTGAGACATCCCTGGCCTAGGTCTACTACACTAGGGCCATGCACTTTCTAGGGTTTGCTAAAAGGACTTGTTGTAGCAACACCTCACCTCATCAAACCCTTTTGTTTTGGTTATATTTTTATTCTTGAGCTAGTTGTTTTTCCAGAAAGGAGGAGAGATCACGAGGCCTTGCTTTAGCAACACCGGAGTGAGCCTCTCTCCCCTAGGGTTTTGATTTTGAGGCCTTTCCTTTGCAACACCTCAAAACTCTTCCCTCTAGTCCTTGAAATCTTGCCTCCTTCAACTCTTGTGTCCTTCACTTATGACTCCATTAAACCCTAAGGCACTGATTTGAAATTCCTCTAACGTTGAAGTGAAGATGATCAAACAACTCTCTAAATTCTTTAAATTTTAAAGCCTAACCTACTAACCCTAAGTTGTTGATGTAATCATTGGTTATTTCATCTTTAATACAACAATGTTTTGTTTTATAAGCAATTGAATGGTGATTTAGGCATTGAATGAAATAAAGTGTTGATTGGTTATATTAAATGCTACATCGTTCCAGTATTTATTGATAAAGTGACATTATTTTCATTGCTATATTGATAAACATTGACTTCATCAATATTTATTTCCATATTTCTTATATAAATTTATCAGATAGTCTTATGAAGTACTAAGCCATTGAAATATAGCTTGCATATATTTGTTTGATGTTGTCTTGTTCCAGGCAGGTGTTCTTCATTGGGGATTTACTTTATTATTGGTTGTTTAGCCAAGGCTTTCTGTTTGGGTGGTGACTTGTGAAGGAGAAATTTTGTCCTTATCTCATTATCCTTCTGCCTCCTCAAAACCACATGTCACTGGGGACGTCTCCCCTGGGCCTAACCTCCCTAAATAGAAATAACCTTCCCATCATGGTGACATTGGGTGGGATAGGTTCCTGTTACACTAGTTTGACCAACAAGACTCAATCCTTTTATCCTAACTACAAACTCGCGATAACAGTGCCAATTCATGTCAAATCACCACTAAAGCCTAACCCCCCTAGGTGATGTCATGCCTCTAAAGGTGACACTTTTCCTCTCCTAGGCAAAACATTTGGCATGTGGGGGCTATGTTGTGTTGTCCAACTCATCTTCTAGGCCTTCAAAGTTTGATCTCTCTCATCCAACATGCGGGCCCTTGGCATCCACCTATGGGCTTCAAGCCCCATGGAAGCCCAAGCTAAGCTTGTTCTTCCAAAATTGTCCACCAACTAGGTCCTGTAAAGACAAATAAGCATGCCCTCCAAGGATATCAAGTCATAACATCATGATAAGTTAATCTAATCAATAAATGAGCCACCTAAGCATGTGCATCAAATATCACTATGTCAAACAATTAAGTGATCAAAGACATTATGTGACTTGTCAAGCTTGAATATGGGAGGGTTGACAAGGTGTGATATTTTGTAGATCTTTCCCTAGGTCAAGGAGAGTTTCCAAGAGATGCCTCTCTAAGCTATGTAAAGTGGGTGAAGTGGTTAGGGTCAAGACTCAATGGGCATAGGGCTCATGACATACAAGAGGTCATAGTGTCTCATTCATGGGTGCCTTTGTAAAGGGTGTGTGGTACCTTCGTTTGCAATGCACTTTTTCCAAGCCCATTGTTTTTCCATTCTTTCATAAATTTAAGGAAAAGTTGAAAGCCACTACCCTGGCATGGTGTCCAGATAATGGCAGTATCACCCACAAATACCTGGTGGAAAAGAGGTCAGCTCGTGATAAGATCCCATTTCTCTCAGCCATGCAACTCAGAGCCATTACCCTGGCTTGGTAACCAAATGATGGTAATGTCATACCACTAGATATTCATGGACATGATAGGTCGACTCGTGATGAGACTTCCTATCCTCCAACTAACGTTTTAAGAATTCCTAATCATATTTCTTATGGGTCCCCCTTTTCTCAAAGATAAGTGTTTCATTGCTTTCTTGGGTGATCCTTGGGGAAGCATCTAGAAGGTTCATACATAGGATTTTACCCAACATCAATCCCTCGGGGCCTTCATCCCCTTCTTCCCATAGAATGAGGGACAACCCCTTATTGGGTCAATACACCCTAAAATCCCAAGAGATAAGGAAATGGAGAAAATAGTGATGGAAAGTGGTAAGTATGGTCGAGAACAGTACGATGGCTCTTCAAGGGAGTTCCTAGTAGCAAACCCATCCCCAAGGAAGACCACTTACTAACACACAATGTCAAGCACCAAGGTGAAGCAGGGAAAAAGGGATAATGTCCAAGAATATATCATGAAATCTAAAGAAATATAAGATACAACATACTTAAATGCCTCAAACATTGAAATGATGCTCACCATAACACTGACTTGTACCTCATGGAGCAAGGCCCACTGCCTTCTGGAAGCCAGATGGTGTGGTGGATGCCATCTAAAAATCTGTGACCTCCGTGGTGGTGAGAAGGGTCTCCATCTGTGCAAAAGGATACTGCAAGTCATGTAGTCTCTTGACACTCCATATCTGCAACCTGAGGGCCTTGAGATATAATATCCTTAGTTATCCACAAAATGGGGATAACACTATCCATAAAATGCTAAATTTTCATTGTGTTTTCAAGCATTTATGAAGTATATTTCTTGCAGCTGTTACAAAATAATATTTTTCGTTGTAAAATTTTTCATTGCTGCAATTTTATATCATCTAGCTTATATTTACATTTATCTATCATATTTTGAGGCTTTACTATCATTTTGCTAACTTGGAATTGCCATATATATGCACTATTATTCTTGTTCCGAGAAGGTACACAAGTCACTTTTCATTTGCCTCAATCTCTTAGACATAGACCCTATGATTTTGGTAACTAGTGAGAGGGGGGCGTAAAATTGACCATAAACTTAGATTTCCAACCCTTTAGGTTACCGAGGATGCCTCCCCTGGGATAAACCTTGCCTATCCTTAAAACATGGGAATTTCCTATTAAGGTGACAATGATAGGTTATCATGTAGCTACACCAATTTCCCCTATTTGTCTTGGGCTTTGGACAAGTACAAATTGTGTCCTAACAAGGCCGACCTTAAACTGGATCAACACAAATTCGAGAAACAACTAGACAATAATAAGTCACCTATAAATTAACTGTGTCTATTTCTAGCCCTTTCCTATTTTGCTAGTTCAAATTTTAAAGAACAGGGCTTCCCATGGAAATTGGTCCATTACATCTACCAAACATTTCCTTACTTGAATTTCCTGAATATCAATCATAAGTACATCATGATTAATAGAACATAATGATCTTAGCCTACATATGCCATACCTTCATAAGATGTTCAAGCTTCCCAGACTGTTGACTAAAGCAGTAGATATTTCTGCAATAAAAACCAAGTACTAAAAATCAATTATGTCTTGCCTCAAAAGCTAAGGATAGAATTTGATTATCATTTATGAGGCAGAATAAATAGTTAAATAATGCATTAAGAGGACATTAGTAAGGTGAAACACTTCTCTGACAACGGAAAATAACGGAATAGTGAGGAAGACAACAACAAATATGGAAATTACGCACTACAAGGATGCTATACAAGAATATTTTGTGAATAGAAGGTTCAATATTTTGGATAAATCAAAATTACAAAAATTACACATACATCAAATATAAAAATAAAACAAATGATAAGGTTAAGTTTCCTGACATTTTAGAAATTACTTTAAGGAGAGTTTGGTATAGTGAGTGATATAACAAAAGTTTCTAGTTGCAAGAAACAACAAGAACATTCTAGATACATTTCCATACTCATACAGTAGGTATACATATTTTATTAGCATTTAATGTTATAAGGGTGGGTTGTCACATAACACCTTATGATATAAACTCAAATTTGAAATTATCTATTTATGGATTGTTATCTTCCAAATTCCCCACTGAAAAATTGCCAAAGGATATCATCATTTCATGGATCCTCGAAATGCAGTCTTGAGACAATGCCTCTGTCACCCACTGATGAAATCATAAGAAGATGGTAGATCTATGGTGATCCCTTCAACAAACCCTAATCCAATCATCAAACCAACAAATTTATAACAGCCCTAAATATATATCACCAGAAAGATGTTCACATACCATTCTTCGTCAAATAATAATCAACCACACAAATAAATAAAATATAATACAAGGAGAGCAAATTGTTTAGAGGTGCCCTCAGGCAAAGAATGAATGAATTGACTTGAATGAGTTGATGGAAATGAGCGTATCTTTGTATTTATACACATCCTTTAGTGTTAGGGTGCTAACCCCAAGAGGATGACTAGGATGACCTAGTCAAATATAAATAATAAGATAAATGGGTTAGCCAGGTACCCATATCATAAAGTTATAATCAATACAATGAATCGACACATGTCCTCAAGCGAAGAGTAACAGATGATCTCAACACCCCCCTTAATATGAAAAGGGAGCCATCGTGAGAAGACATTAAAATTCATCATGTTTCCCCCCTTAATGGCAGCATGCTTATACTGATACGTGTCCATAGAATGGTGATGGTGGGCTTCAGAAGAGACTTGGTGAAGATATCAGCAAATTGATCTGTGAAAGGAACAAATACTGGCACAAATTTTCCCTACGCATGGAGATAACAAATGTAATGCATCCAAATCTCAATGTGTTTGGATTATAGATGATTCACTGGATTGCGAATAAGCTCAATGGTCCTCTATTTGACAAAAAATAAGGTGGAAGGAGGCTGGTGAGCAAGACGAAGTTGGTCAAGTATCATCTATATCCAAGCAAGATGCTTCCTAGCATGAGCTACACTAGAATATTTGGCTTTAGTGGAGGATAGAACCAAACTCTGTTGCCTCTTGGAACACCAACAAACTATTTCAGAACAAAAAGAAAACAAGTATCCCGTGGTAGAGCATAGCTCATCAAGATCACCCACCCAATCAACTTCAAGAAAAACCAATGAGACAAATATTAGCACCAACTAAGTAGACAATGCCCATGTGAGGGGCGCCCTTAAGATATCGAAACATATGCTTATTTTCCTACCAAAGACTCTCATGAGGTTCCTGTATGTAACGAGAACACATACCAACTACAAAGGAGATATTTGGCCGAGAATGTGTAAGATAGAGAAAACTGTCAACCAAAGATCAATAAAGTGATGTATCAAATACTAGTGAAGGGCACTTGGCCAAAAACTTCATCCCTGAAGCGATAGGAGTACACATTGGCTTGCAATCTTCCATCCTAAAGCACTACAAGAGATCTATGGTGTATTAAGGCTAAGAAATGGATATCCCAACAAAGGTCTAAGAAATATGAAGTCCCAAATAAGAACAAAGAACCCCTAAAAGAGATCTAGGGTGTATTAAGGCTAAGAAATGGATATCCCAACGAAGGTATAAGAAATATGAAGTCCCAAATAAGAACAAAGAACCCCTAAATCAATCATCTCAAAAGAGTCCTTTAGTTGTTGCTTCATGTCATTGATCATGGATGTGGAATGACCAATCAAAAAGAGATGATCCACATAGCACAATGATTAGGGTTTTTCCATCTTGATGGTGAAGATCGAGATCCTACTCTACCTCGCAATGAGTGAAGCCACAATTGATAAAGAAATTCTAAATCTTCTCATACCAAGTTCAAGGTGCTTTATTAAGGCCATATAGAGATTTCTTAACCTTACAAACCAAGGGAATAGGACCATTCTATACAAACCCTAGTAGTTTCTACAAATAAAGATCTTCTTGGAGGTCCCCATGGATAGAAGCACTTTGCCATCCATCTAATGAACTTCCCAATTCAATGAAGTAGCAATACATAGAATCATTTGAAATTGAGTCCATCCAAGCAGCTAGAGAAAACGTCTCTAAATAGACAATGCCTTCCCTCTGGGAGAAGCCTTTAGCAACAAGACGAGCACTATGTTTCTTAAGTTTTCCATCTACATCATAGTCAGTTTTATAAACCCATTTACAACCAGCAATATTCTTACCCTTAGTTAAGGGGAATAGGTCCTATTATCCCCATTTTGTGGATAACTAAGGAGATCATGTCTCAAGGCCCTCAGGTTGCAGATATGGGGTGTCGGGAGACTACATGACCAATAGTTTCCACTTGAACATGTGAAAGCCCACTCTATCACCACATTTTTATCCATTGTTAGTGCATCCACCACACCAGCTGGCTTCTGGAAGGCAGATGGGTCTTGCTCCATGCGGTACAAGTCAGGTATTGTGGCAGGTAATCACCCTAATATTTAAATCATTTAAGCATGTTGTATTTAAGCTACTTTTGATTATAGAATTCTTGCTTGGACATTATGATTTTGACTCTGTTTCACCTTGGTGAGTGTCATAGATTTCCTAGTAAGTGGCCAACCTTTGGGGAAGGTTTGCAACTGAGGGTCCCTTGAGGGGTTATCGTACCATTCCCAGCCATACTTACCACTTTTCACTCATTACATTCCCATCACCCTCTTCTAGGCCCTTTGAATTTAGTAATGGAAGAAGGGCATGTACCTCATTTCATGGGAAGAAGGGGTTGAAGGCCCAAAGGGATTGTTCTTGGCTAAAAAGATAAAATCCTAGATATTAACCTTCTAGATGCATTGCCTAGGGATCCCCGAGAAATCAATGAAATGCTTCTCTGTAAGAAATAGGGGACCCACAAGAAATATATAATAATGAATGCTTAGGGGGTTAGTTGGAGGATAGGAGGTCTCATCACGAGCCAACCTATCATGATCATGGGTATTTAGCAATATGACATTACCATCATCTGGTCACCAAGCAAGGGTATTGCCTCTCAGTTACAGAACTGAGAGAAAGGGGGTCTCATCATGAGCTAGCCTTCTCATTTCTGAGAGGTATTTGTGAATGACACTACCATTATCTGGACACCATGCTAGGATAGTGGCCTTCAACTTGTTCCTTAAAACATGAAAGAAAATGGCAAGAAGATGGGCTTGTAATAAGTGCATCACACACGAAGGTGCCACACACCCTTTTCAAAGGAACCCATAAATGAGATAATATGAGCCCTTGTATTTTATGAAACTTATCAACCTATGAAGTTTAAACCACTTTCACCTCATCACCCACTACATAACCTTGAAAGGCCATCCTTGGGAGCATTCCCTACTTGAGGGCTTTGGTCTACCCAATAGGACTCCTATGACACCCCTCCCATACTTAAACATGGTCAATTGTATAGAGTATTGAGATTTTGTTTAATTTGATGAGGTAGTTTTGATGCACATGTTTAGGTGCCTTGCTTATTAGACATGGTTTATACTTGTCATGATATCTTTGACTTGAGATCTTTGGAGGGTGTACCCTTTTGTTTTGCAGGACCTTGCTTGGTGGCCAGTTTTGGGAGAGCAAGCCTAGATTGGGCTTCCATGGGGCAAGAAGACCATAGGATGGATTCCTAGGGCCCTCATGACGGATGACAAAGACATGTCTTTGGAGGCCTGGAGGACATCATGACGAACCTTAACTAGCCCCTAGCCCCCAAAAAACTTTCCTAGGAGAGGCAAAACATTGCCTCTTTGAGGGTTAACATCATGAGCGGGGATAGGGTTTGGTGGTGATCAAGGTACACATTGACACTTGGAATATTTTCACCGGATGAGGCTTGGAGAAGGCTTATCCCATGATGAGGAGGCTCAAAGAGCCCCAACGACTTCCATCTTTTCTCCAACGACTTGCTCAAGTGCCAAAACGTCCCCTAAAGGGGTGACGTCATCTTACTTTAGGATTTCTTTAGTGCAAAAGTGAAGTTTAAAGATCAATTGTTTAATATTATTTTGATGCAATGGGTAAGATAAGTGTTGTTCACCCCTTATCTTATGTTTTACCCTTGCTAAGTGGACAAACTATGTTCAAGACATTTTGTATAAATAGAGATCATGTGAATCTCATTTCATAATATAACTCTCCCATTGTGAGAAGTACTTGGCTGAAATTTTAGCTACTCTTGGTGATTATGGTATTTCTCTCTTGTGAAATGCCTTTTAGTGAATGTCTCTTGGTGAATGGATGAGGAGTGATGTGCACCCTCTAAAGGCTTGCTCTCTTGACTCTTAGATGAATGTTGCATGGTAAACTAGGGTTTGATATCTCATTTTCTTGGATTAGGTAAGGAAAAATCTGCATATGCTATTTCTTTCTTGCTTGTTTTGGTTATTGTTGGTGGAAAACCTAGGGAGGATTATTTTAGATACACCCTCCATCATTGCTTCATCTCTTTGCTAAGGTTTTAAGTCTTTCTTTTTGCAAGGGTTGCTAGGAGGAATACGAGTGTGTATACCGTCCTAGATTTACCCTAAGTTTGGTTGGCATACCCTAGGGAGTAAGAGGGTTTATGCCCCTAGGTTTGTTGTTGATCTAACTTGTGCTTTAAATACCCCATTTACCCAATTTTAAAGGCACTAATCTGAATATTTGGCATTGGAGAAATAAAATAGTTGCATTGGGAAATGTGATTTTTGGTCATTTCAATTTTTTGCAATTTGGGTTTTGTTTCTTGTTCTTAGAGCACCTCTCAGCCACTAGGGAATCCCCTTTAAAGGGTAGTTCTTGCTGTTGTTACAAACATTCGTCTTCAGCCAATAGGGCTGCAAAAACCCTAATCCAGCTTCTTCAATAACTCTTAAATCAACCATTGGAAATTGTTCAAAGTTTGCACACATGAACTACTAGGTCTAGTGTACTTTTTGGCAAACTTTGAGGGGGTTTTAGTGGCTGATATTCTTTCTGTAATAAGTTGTTTGTTACAGCCATAAGGCTGATTTATATTTTTGCAGAAAGTGTTTACAACAACCTTACCTTTTTAGGCTAGTATCTTGGTCTTTGAATCTTGAGTTTCACTAGTGTTTAGCTAGTTTATCTCTTGCACATTTTACTTGATTTCTAGCACTTGTTTAGCAGCTCATTGTGCCATTTCATTGCTGATATATATTTTTACTAACAGATGCTATTAGGGACAACAAGCTTAACTTTCTTGTCCAATTGATATATTGCATTGTATATTTGGTTTTCCTTGTGTCTCGGGCAAGTAGTATCTCTTTGCAGGTCCCTCAAAGCTTTGGCAACATCAAACAAACCTCAAGACTCATTACCAAGTTCCCTTTTCCATATAGAAACTTGA
The DNA here is from genome assembly GCA_032191745.1 of Picea mariana. NCBI lineage: Eukaryota > Viridiplantae > Streptophyta > Pinopsida > Pinales > Pinaceae > Picea > Picea mariana. The sequence continues at coordinate 78,349 of JASDQU010108581.1, forward strand.
CCTTTAGGGGCATCCATTCATACATCCCATTTTCTATCTCAATTCCCCCTAAGGTCACCGAGATTCCCCCCTTGAGGTGACTACCTCACCTCTAAAGTGACAAGAACACCTACCAAAGGTGACAGTGGGTAGGTGCTCTCCAAGTTGTGACCAATTGGTGGTTCGACCAAGATTTTCCCAACCTACAACTTGTGCGATAACATTTTGGAACTGTTGTCGGGGAGGATTTTGGTGCTATCCCAAAGCTTCTTCCCTAGCTTGCCTAACGATTCCCCCCAAGGGACATTCCCTTTCCACCTTTCTCAATGCACTCTTCTCGAAGCTCATATGGCAACTCCACCCTCCCAGAATTGTTCCTCTTCCAAGCCTTTTCACCCTAGGAGGTTCAAAACTTCTAAGGTCTACCAAAGAAGGCCTCCCCTCAAGTCTCCCGTTGTCAAAACCCTTTTCCACGGTACCCTTGTCCTTGCTCCAATGGCTCACCCTTGGGAAAAAGACCTCTATAAATCCCTTAACATGGCCACCATCCAGGGATACCCCAACGCAATGCCAAAAGAGTCAAACTGCTGGTTTCCAAAATTCCCAGGAAGTAATGTAGTGACTATTGAGGATCATCTTTACATCATAGGCCAGGACATGGACAATGCAGGTATTGAGCATGAGGATGTAGCCATGAGACTATTAGCTTCATCATTGGCTGAAGAAGATCTCGTTTGGTTCAGAGGCCTTCCAAACAATCACCTCACGTCCTATGAAGACTTTTCCAAGTTATTTAAGAGCAGATGGTCAACAAAAAAAGACAGTGGGACACTTGTAGCTCAATTCAATCAGATAAATAAAAAGGAGAATGAGACAGTGAATGAATTAAATACCAGATTTGACAGGTTGTATAGATGGATTTCGGCAGAGTTTCGTCCTACAACCACATGAGTCCATCTCCTTTATATGAATTATTTTGAAGGGAAATTTTGCTTCATTTTGAAGGACAAGAATCCCACATCGTCAGCACAGGATAAAGAATACAATGCTGACATTGAAGAGAATCTTCTTGATTCGAGGGTTGATCCTTTTTAATACCCTCGTGTCAAAGCATAAGCAAAGACTAAG